>SDVV010007427.1:0-17794 GCA_016164225.1 Gammarus roeselii
CGGCCATTATGACGCGGCGGGGGTAAACCAGTGAACGCTGTCGGGCCCTGCTGCTGACGACGGATTCCCGGACTGCACTCGTGACCCAGAGTGTATGTTGAGGGGGTACCGGCCGGACCCTTTAGCACAAAAGGTCAAAGTTGTGTGAGTGTGAGCGTATGAGGGTGTGAGGTGTGTTTAATCGTCGGCCACCCCCCTATTTGGGGGATGCGACCTTGTGTCTGTATCTGTATGACTGGGAACCAGTCTCGGTAATGTATGAAGATGAATTGTTCTTGCTGGGTAGACACCCGTTTAGCGAGGGAATCTGCGCGTTCGTTTCCTCTTATTCCCACTTGTTCAATGATCCAGCATAACTCGACCACTTGACCAGTCTCGGACATCGTGAAAAGGTCGTGGTGCATTTTCGCAGGGCTGGGTGATCATAGTGCAGAATTTTCAGCTTGGTGAGAATGCTCAGACTGTCTGAAAATATAACATATTTGGTGAGGCGGTCATTTTTATATGGAGATGGGCAATTTGAGTGCGTGCAGCTCTGCAGAGAAAATAGAGGCCTCTTATGGTAGAATTGCTGAGCGTGTGATTCCTTCGCACACGGCAGCAGCTCCCACTCCGTCCGATGTTTCGGAGCCGTCAGTGTATATATAGCGGTGCTCAGAATACTGCTCATCAAGTAGTCTCGAGATCTCTTGGCGGACGTGTTGGTTAGAGTTGTTGTTTAAAAGTACGCTTGCAAATCTAGCTTGACCAGCAGTGGGCTGATCATCCACGTTGGTGTGTTGATTTGAATAATTCGATAGGAGAATGAAGGCTTGATTGCTTTGCGATTGATGTTTAGCGAGGTCAGTAAAATGACCACACGTAGAGAAAAGGGTGGGCCTATGTTCTTCTCAGCCGCAATGAGGCGTTTATCAAGAATGTTGGTGACGTCACTGAGTGCTGGGCTATTTATAAAGCTCCTAGTCTTGAAATAGTATGGTAGCAGGAGTTTGTCTCTACGAAGCGAGAGAGGAAGCTTGTTAGCAAGCACGTTCAGGGATTCGATGGGAGTGGAACGGAACGGGCCTGTTGTGATCAGCAAAGCTTTGTTTACGATGATGGAGAGAGGTTCAAGAGTGGTTTTGACTGCCGAACCGTAAACAAAGGCTTTGTAGTCAATGCGTGAGCGTATTATTGTTCTGAATAATGCCATGCCGGTCTCCACATCGATCAGCTCCAAACTTCAGGGAGGTTACTAAGAAGATAAGTCCCTTTGCCTTTTTGCAGCAAGCCTCCAGAGCTGTAGTATGGGGTCGCCATGTGAGTTTAGGGTCCCACACAAGACTCAGGAACCTAATCGATTCTTCGTATATTAGGGATGTGTTATGCAACATTGCAGGTGTAAGCGGACAAAATAGTAAAATGCACGCCCTCTATTTTAGAAGGCGAGAATCGGAATCCGTTTAAGGAAGCCCAGTTCCCGACATGGCTTAGACATTTCTGGAGTTCATGTTGAATTGTTAAAAACTAGGATACCTGTAGCTCATTTGTAGATCGCACACGCATAGTGATAAAACAGTTTTCCGTCACACGGAAGAATATCGGCTAGCTGGTCAATTTTAGGAAAAAAAAGAGTGACACTAAGGACCCTTCCCTGGGAGGACGCCCATTTATTGCGGATGCGATGGGGACATGGTGTCGCCGATCTTGACCCTGAAGGGACGATTTTGAAGAAATTTATGAATAAAACGCGGTAGGAGGCCTCTCAGGCCTTTGCACTGGAGATCCTTCGTGATTCCTTGTTTCCAAGTGTTGCACGTAGTGTCGTAGGCTTTTACAACGTCAAAAAACATGGAAGCCACATGTTCCCTTGGACGAAAGCCCGTCTAATGTCCGATTCCAGTCGTATAAGGTGGTAAGTCGGGAGCGGCGCTTGCGGTCGCCGCACTGGATGTCATTGAGGCCCGCGTGCATTTAAAGGTTGTCTACAAGGCGTGACAGAGGACGCTGGTAAGGGCAATGGGGCGGTGGAATTTCAATACCCAGGTTTGGGTATTGAGATAATTAAAGGTTCCCGCCATTATTCGGAGAATTTGATTTGATTTGCACCTCATTTCCACCGAAACTTTAACGTGAGTCATAACAGGCTGCCACGTAGGGCTCGAGGATCATGGATTCCAATAGGCTCGCACGCCTCGGCGTGCGAGAAAACAACGTTGTCATTGTTAGAACATTTTTAAAATTTCAGTCGTGTCAGGCGCACGCTGGTGCGCACAAAACGTTTAGACAAAACGGATGCTCGCTTCCGATCATTTAGAACTTCATGGGTAATATATATGCACGCCAATGCGTACAGGTAGCATTGTCGAGATTGGTTCAAGGTTTACGGCTAAACTGATAAAGAAAGCTCCGACAGTAACGCAACAATGTTTTCAGTTTCGCAGTTTAGCTCATATACAGTAAAATTCCTTTATTCAGATAAGATAAAGACTCAGACGAAACGAATACCCGCCTCCAACCCCTTAGAACCTCAAGAGTAATATGTACGCACGCCGGCGAGCACAGAAAGTATTGTCGAAATTGGTTCTTAGTCTACGACTCCACGGATCAGATCAACTCCAACCGCAACGCACCACAAGGTTAATAGTTACGCGGTAAAGGTCAACAACAGAAATTACATATGGTCCGCGCGCGTGCGAGCAAGCACGGACTGAAAAAACACTTATTCAGAAAATCATAAACAGGAACTTTCGCACAAATACATTGGCATTATATCAGATGAAAAAATAGGGGATCGTGAAGAGGAAAGAAAGGGCTGGTTCATCATGGGCTGAAAAACTGCTCAGATTATTGACATCCCACCCATTGCTTAGGGGGATAGGGTGGGAGGGCAGAGGTCCCTCGGGTCCCAAAAGAGCCCGATGGGTTCCGGAGGGTAACCCAAATCCCCCGAGTTCCCCAGGTCCCTCGAGTCACTTTGTCTCAACTCATCTCGGGTTGTCTCGACTCATTTTGGTCAGTCTCGTCTCGTCGCGCCCAACTCGACTTGTCTCGACATGTTTCGACTGATTTCGACGCACCTCAACCAGTCTTGACGGCATTTCAGGGTGGGAGCGGTGTGGGGGGGCAGAGGTCCCTCGGGTCCCAAACGAGCCCGATGAGTCCAGGAGGGTAACCCAAGTAGTAGAAGTTGTTGCTTCACGTTTCCACCGGAGTCCCAACACGAAGTTGATGTAGACTTCCACGCAGGGCAATTGAAGAGTGGCAAAGTAGGTGCTGCGTAGATTACGAGCAGGTTCAACGCAGATTCCGAGTAGTTCCAAAATAGATATAGAATATGTTCAACACAGACACAGAGTAGATTTAACACAAATACACAGTAAGTCCAACGTGTATACAAAGTAGATTTAACACATAGTTACAGAGTAGGTTCACGTAGGCAGAGAGTAGGTTCAATGCAGATACCGAGTAGGTCTCTGTGCTAATAAAAAAATTATTTTCACTCAACCATTTTTGGGTTGGAGTGGGGTGGCAGAGGTGTCTCGGGTCACAAAAGAGCTCGATGAATCCCGGAAGGTCCCCGTCTCAGCTCATCACGGCTTGTCTCGAATCACCTCTGACAGTCTCGGCTCGTCGCGCGACCAACTCGACTTGGCTCAACCTGTTCGACTGATCTTGACGCACCTCGACCTGCCTCGACGCAACCCTCGCCCTCTGCGCCAGTAATCCGTGGACTGCAATGGTCAACTGTTCTACTCAAACATTTCACATTTACGCATTTTTCTGTGTATGAGTTTTACAGCATGGGGAGGGGGAGCCAGGAGTGCCAGGGTTCAGAGGGGCCTCAAACGGGTCCCAAAGTTTCTCAAGGGGGTGGTCCCTAACGGTCTCAAGGGTGTCTCAAAGGGCCCGGAAGGGTCCAAGTGGATCCACCCAAATCCTCATTGGTCTTCAGAGTCCTCCGGGTTCCCGAAACCCCTGGATCCCTCAAGTCCCCCGGGCTTCGCGAGCACCCCCTTCCCCCTCTCCCGGGTCACCTAGTCTCAGCCAGCCTCGGTTCGTCTCGACTCACCGCCCCACCAGTCGACTCGTCTCCACGCGCCTCAACCTGTCTCAACTCGCCTCGTCCCATCCACTTACAGTGCCATTCAAGACTGCCGCTCTCTGAGATCAACGTAAACATTATTTCACCATTTAGTCATCTAAACGACTAGCTGTGCTCGGACATTTATTGGGCGCCCAGGGAGAGCGCAAATTCTCCCACTGTAGGTTGTAATAGACTAACTAACATACCGCATAGTCCACCCATGGCCCCTGCGGGCATCTAACGATACATAATTCTATAATCAATACAAAATAGATCACAATGAAAAAAGGGCAGAGAAAAATAATAGAGCCCAAACAAAAAATACTAAAATAAAGTGTGAATGATGGTAGCGGCGCGCGAGGGATCCACTGCAGGACTCGGGATCCACTGCAGGACTCGGTAGTTATATAATGGAGTCTCATGGTGGTAGCAGAACAAAAATGCAGGTCGATTCTCAATCCGGAAAATGTGAAGCCTATGTGGTAGATCTTTGCAAAAACACGCAGTTAGTAGTAGCATTGCAGGTGACGTGGCTTAAATCAGCTTCATCTTTCATCTTCATCTTAAAGCTTAAATTACCGTCATCTTTATGAACAATATATGCTCATTCTCTATTTGCTCTGTTGAAGAGTCTAGGGAAATCAGACTGGAGGATGGGCATCCATTTGGCAACAATATTATTCGAGCCTGGCTTGATATTAAGATTTAGCATTACGAAGGCAGGAGATTCTTGCTTGGGTCTGAGCGTTACATTTGACGAGACTGTTCCGTTATTAATGGTTTCATTCTCTGTCAACGGGTGAAAATATGGAAGACTATCTCAAATGCATGGATATACTTGTTGGCTACCGTGGCCGAGTGGTTTTTGTCCGACTGCTGTGCCAGCCTCTGGTGCTGTATGTCGCGAGTTCGAGCCTCGGCATGGACACGGCAGTCTTCCGCCGGGGAGATTAGGTGCCTCCTCTTTCTGAATAACTCTAACTTAGCCACTCTCTTGGTAAGGGGAAAACGACTGAGATGACTATACGAACCTACATTCATCGATGAACCTTTATATCTGACACGTACACACATGAATATCACGGTTCTCTTTCCACCTCAGGGTTCGATCATGTTGGTTTGTCCTCTCTGTTGTTAGAGGCAACAATTTCATACAGCTTGCAATCCGATGTTGCAGTCACCGGGTTGTCGGGGTAAGTTTGAATGTTAGGAAATGTTGACTCGCTCTAACCTCTCGCGAGGTTAGAACGCTTGATTGACAATTTGGGAATAAGGTATTCTGGGACAGATTCTAACGTGAGCGTGGTGCCCTTCATACAAATATTACTGATATGCTCCTCAGAGTGAATGAGGGTGTTGAAGACGTAACACTGAATGATCTGTATGGCTGCATGAAGCGTTGGATTTCAATTGCAGGACGACGTATTTTCATGACCAAAAAATATAGCAAATCGGACGTTCCGAGTTGGAACGAACGAACGAAGAACTGAACGATGCTGTATGGGACGCCTTGACAAGTAGCAACATTGCTGGATGGCCTCAGGTAGATCAATTTGCGGTAGCAATGATGATAGCAAAGTCGCGGGTTCGCAGGAAACTTGTGTTCGTGAGACAGAAAGAGCAGCAGTTGCAATATCAGGACTCCCAACAACGTTGCGAGAAGGTAAATGTAAAGATTTTTGGTAGAAAATAGGGTAACTTAATCCTGAAAAGGAAGCACTCCCACTCTCTGTGGTGGGTGAACTGAGACAGCAATCATCGCAAAGGTCTGGAGAGCACTTTCAGGATATTGTGAATTCTGTTGAACGGAAGATAAGAAAGGTTGGATGCAAAACGCCGTAGATACTGTTCCAGCTGGTAACGGAATTATCTCTGTGACAGAGGTTAGGAGCACTGTCAAAGGCATCAGAAATAACAATGCCGCTGGACATGACGACACGCCTGGTGAAGTGAATATGTTTGAATCCCCCAACACGGATGTGCAGAACGTGCTCTCCTCCCCTTCTGGCTGCGTATATATCAAGGAGCTACCAAGAGAGGTAATGCATGTGGAATGGAAAGCGAAGGATCCTTCTGACATAAATGAATATTGACCCATTGCCATTGCTCACTCTGTGTCCAAAGTCTTGAGCAAGTTATTCTTGCAACAATGAAAATATTTTAATCTACCACGAACAGTCAGTTTGGATTCAATGAGGGCCACGGAACCAAAATGGCGATATTTGCATTGAAACAAGCGACTGAGTATTACAAAAGCAGGGACTTGCCTGTCTTTTTGTGCTTCTTAGGCCAAAAAAGGCTTTCTATGAGAAATCATTAGTTTCCTCAGAATGCTAATTGAGAGAGGAGCCCTTTTCATTTTGTGCAGTTGCCTGTATTTTAGCCCACGGAGCAGGAATTTCTCGTGAGGTTTGGTTGTTCGGAATCGGCCGCTTGCCATTGTATAAACTGAATTAGTCAGGGAAGTCAGCTATCTCCATTGATGTATAAAGTGTGCACCGATAGTTGAATAACCTTCCAAGATAAGAAAACCAAGGTTGTCATGTAGCCAATTGCTATGTTACCTATCTTAATTGTGTAGATAATATGGTGTTGCTAACGCAAACTCTCTCAGCAGCAGTAGTAGTAGTGGGCCTGGGACGGGCTGTAGAGTCCATTCAAGCAGTATTCCCCAGTTGAATTTGCAGGCAGGAAAACAAGCCTAGCCTAGATGAGGTGCCCACCGTTCATAGGCTGCCGGATGCTGAAGGCTCTAACGGAGGTGGTTGCCACCTTGGCGGCATAGTCCTAACGTTACATTTTCTTAGTGAGGGGGTGGATTAGTCATCCAGTGCTTGTCGAGGCGATTTATAGGTCATTACTGTTCACCAAACGGTTCCAAATTGTTGGTACCTAGATTGGAAAGAAGTTCTTGGCCACTGATGTTCTGGATGATTTTAGCTGCAGTTTTTGTCCATTATTTCTGTTCCTTGGGTTATAATATCTGTCAAAGAGACCCTCCAGGCTAGCTCTAGTAAACGCGTTCAGGTATTTGAAGGTTTCTATTGACTGACCTCCACGTCGTCTTCTTTCATGTGATATCACTTCAAGTTCGTCGAGTCTTCGCGGAAATGTTGTATTTCTCAGTTTCGGAATCATTTTTGTTGTTCGGTGCTGCACAAGTTCCATTTTGTTAAGAGACCATCTAGGTGAGGGGACCAGAATTGTACTGCAAATTCCATTTGAGGCCTGACGAGTGAAGTATGTAATGGAAGCACGATGTCCCTGGACCTGTAGTGAAATTTTTTGGATATAAAGCCAAGGACTCTATTGCCTTTCTTGTAGCAGCTTCCACTTGGTTTTTCCACTCGAGGTCTATGGTGATTAATATTCAAAGGTCTCGTTGTTGGTCGACTTCGGATATATGCTGGTCTGCCATTAGGTAAGCAGAATATCGATTCTGTGATCCGATGTGCAAAACAGTGCATTTTCAATATTAAAGTTCATTTGCCGCTCATCAGACCAGTCCACTAGTTTATTAAGATCCCTTTGGAGAGTTATGCGATCTTGCTCACAGACCGCTTTGTGACACGCAGTCTGCTTTGTGGAACATGTCCGCTCTATGGCAACACTCCGTTTAATGGCAACAGTCCGTTTTGTGGCATGCAGTCTACTTTGTAGCACATGTCTGCTTTGTGGCAACAGTCCGTTTTGTGGCATGCAGTCTACTTTGTAGCACATGTCTGCTTTGTGGCAACAGTCCGCTTTGTAGCGTGCAGTCTGCTTTGGGCCATATGTCCGCTTTGTGGCAACAATCCGCTTTGTGGCATGCAGTCTGTTTTGTGCCACATGCTCGCTTTGTGGCCACAGTCCGCTTTGTAGCATGTAGTCTGCTCTGTGGCAACAGTCCGCTTTGTGGTATGTAGTCTGCTTTGTGGCAACAGTCCTCTTTGTGGTATGTAGTCTGCTTTGTGGCAACAGTCCTCTTTGTGGCAACAGTCCTCTTTGTGGCAAGAGTCCTCTCTGTGGCAACAGTCCTCTTTGTGGCAACAGTCCTCTTTGTGGCAACAGTCCTTTTTGTGGCAACAGTCCTCTTTGTGGCAACAGTCCTCTTTGTGGCAACAGTCCTCTTTGTGGCAACAGTCCTCTTTGTGGCAACAGTCCTCTTTGTGGCAACAGTCCTTTTTGTGGCAACAGTCCTCTTTGCGGCAACAGTCCTCTTTTGCACTGCAAAGGTTGCTCCATATCTGTATCTATTTCACTGTCATCATTGTAACGCAACCATAACTGCATGTATGTTAGTCACGGTAGACCGAAGGGTCTTAATTACTATCTTTGAACTGAAATAAAGCTAAACGGTGATGCACTTCACGTAGACGAATTTCAATATCTTGGGCACTTCATCTCTGCAGATTACAAAGATGACAAAAACGAACACGATTTCTGAAAATAATAATGATATATTATCATACTTCAACAAAATAGTGAAACGAATGAACAAAATGCATACGAGTCTACAAACCAGGCGGCAACATGCAGTTGCTGAAACAGAAGCAGACTGATACGGAAACTAAGGTTTGCCACAAAGGAAGCTAAAATCCAGGTTTTCATATCATAGTGTTAAACAAAATATTGTAATTCACTGCGAATAAATCTCTTCCAGTATTGCAGGAGAAAATTACTGGTGAGTTACAATGACCCGTTAAGACGGCTGATGCAGGTCCCACGCTCGACGTCAGCAAGCAGTTTTTTTTACGGTAAGTTAAAATGAACCATTTAGACGGCTGATGCAAATCCCACGCTCGACGTCAGCGAGCAGGGGTTTATTGACGGTAAGTTAGTATTACCCGTTAAGACGGCTGATGCAGGTCCCACGCTCGACGTCAGCGAGCAGGGGTTTATTGACGGTAAGTTAGTATTACCCGTTAAGACGGTTGATGCAGGTCCCACGCTCGACGTCAGCGAGCAGGGGTTTATTGACGGTAAGTTAGTATTACCCGTTAAGACGGTTGATGCAGGTCCCACGTTCGACGTCAGCGAGCACGGGCTTAGCTGCAAACCAGTCAGATCACTTCCAGGTACTGTTCCTTAAAGCGGCTCACAGCCTTATGACCTCATTGCAATCCGCTCTGGTGATTCGCTCGCTTCCTCGTCATTGTTGAAGGTGCACTAGACTTTGAAACTTTCACCACTTCGTTTTGCTAGGCTAGTGTTAGTGTTAAACAGTCTTTTTGTAACATTTTCAGAAAGCGCTCTGCATAAAAATATTATAGGAAAATATTTTAAGAAGCATCAGTTTCTTGACCCGTATGTCTTGTGTCAGACCAATAAGAACTTAATCAATTTGTTATGCTGTCGCGTTCAAGGTCAGCCGTTGAATTTGACCGCTGATCCAAGTAATTTAAACATCACGTGAATGAGCAAATGTATGTATTGTTCTGAAGCCAAACCATTATATAGCAACAATCACCTTTTTCTATGCAAGTCGACCAACTTGGAGAGTTTACGCAGAGTAGAGGTAATACTGGAACGTGTTCATACACGCAGAATGATCTTCTTCAAGATGATCTTCTTCAAAACGCTAGTCCTTCGTACTCATTTCCTCAGGTGGTATTTATTAATACGCTCCAGAAAATATATTACACTATTTTGGCGCTCTAAATGACTGTCATGTTATTAAATGGACCCTATTTCACTGGTGTAAATTGTGAACAAAATTTCGATGACTGGAAATTTAGTGCACATTTATGGCGATGGAGAGAATTGTTGTACAAGAAAGATGCCCTATAAGTTGTACCTCAATATATATTTTTTCCCGATTGCGCGCTGTCATTGTGGAACTGTTTTCTCTCTGGTGGTGCTAGATCTATAAATCATTGTTACCATGGACCAAGAAAAACGTCTCGATTGTATTGCTGTGCACTGAACTTCAGCACACTGAACTTCTCCCCTGCCAAAGTTATTAAATATATAGATAAGTTGAAAGTCACAAAATCTACAGATCCAGACCAAGTTCATCCCAGAATTTTGAAAGAAACCAAAAACGTAATCGCAGAAAATTTATCGTACATTTTCACCCAATCTCTCACAAATGGCACTTGCCCCTCTCAATGGAAATAAGAAAACGTGTCTCCAATTTAAAAAAAAAAATACAAAAAAAATGTGAGACCAATTATTCTCACATCAGTTATTGGCAAACTGATGGAAAGTTTAATAACGGATAAAATCACAGAATTCTCAGAATATAACAAGTTTATTGACGACTCGCATGGCTTTAGACATAATCGTTCCTGTCTTCCTAACCTGCTACTTTTTTTCAAAAATATAATTGAAATTCACGACACAAAATTTCCAATCGACATCATTTATCTCAACTTTTGGAAGGCCTCCTATAAAGTCCCCCACAAGCGTTTAGGTAAACAATTTCCCAGCATCTCTATTCGAGGCGTGCATAATTGGATAAAAATGCTGGCTTACGGACGGACGGCAGCGAGTCTTACTTCACGGTGCTTCCTCTAATTGAGGTAATGTTATAAGCGGCGTGCTTCAAGGATCCGTATGAGGTCTAGTTCTCTTCATATTATTCATAAACGATCTCGATAGAAACGTCAGCAAATCTAATTAAATTTGAACAAAATTGTTGATTGGTCAGAGGAAGTGGCAAATGAAACTTAATGTAGACAAATGTAAAGTTATGCACATAGGTCCTCATTACTACGAGCACGAATACTCAAGGTTCGGTAAAAAACTGATTCCTGTCACCGAAGAGAGAGACTTAGGTGTCATCATTAGCAACGACTTAAAAAAACATCGAGCAATGTAACGATGTCGCCAAAAATGTAACATAATGCTAGATATGATATCCCGCACTATCCCGCACAAAAACCCACACAGTATGATCAAGTTATACAATGCATTTGTTAGACCACATCTCGAGCATTCCTTTCAGTTCTGGTCTCCATATCGTAGTAAATACGTTTTTAAATTAGAGAAGGTTCAACGTAGAGCTACCAAACTTATCCCTTCACTGCGCAATAAATTGTACGAAGACAAGCTACGTGAACTCAATCTTTATTAACTAGAGAAGCGTCGAGTCAGAGGTGACATGATCGAGGTGTGGATTTTTATGAAGGGTAAGGAAAACTTCGACCGAGTGAGCCTCTTCACTTTAAACGCGAGCGGAGTGACAAGGAATAATGGACCTAAAATCGTTGGGAAGCGTTTCTCACTTGAAATCACGCGCCATTTCGTCACGTATAGAGGAACAAACTTGCAGCAGAGGTTGTAAACAGCAATTTCAATCGAAACGTTCAAGTCACGACTCAATGAATTCTACGTGAGTCGCCGTTAAATTGCTAAATCGTTCCCTTTCTTGCTGTTTTAATATACAGAAACGACACATGCAGCGCTCTTAGACGTTCTAGTTCAGAATCTATCGTCTTGCTTTTAAAAGGCAACCTAGTTTGGGCCAGAAATCCTGATGTTGTCTTCTTACACTTGTAAACACTCGTAAACTGTGGTGTGTAACATTAGGAGAGAGTGCAGCTGTTTGGACCACTTGTAAGCTAGTAGTATGCACTTCACATGAGCTGACAGTTTCCACTGCATACAAGATAAGTTTGCACAACTGCTAGGTGACTATTGTGCGCGACTTATACGCTAACAGTTTGCACTGTTATTTAGCTAACACTTTGTACTGCAGTTAAGCTATCAGTTTGTACGACATAAAAATAACAGTTTGCACCACAGATCAGCAATCAGATTGCACCACAGTAAAATAACAGTTTGCACCACAGCTAAGCTGATACAGTTTGCACCATAATTAAGATATTGTTGTTCACAGCACGATTTTATTGCACGAGCTAAGCAAAAAGTAGTATGCTTTGAAATTTTAATCAGTATTTGTCCATTTTCCGTCTCTAGCTACGTTACGAATAACTAGCCCAGTTTCCTCTCGGAAGAAATACAGTATCGCGCCCAAGCGGAGATAGCAACGCTAACTCCACTGTCATTATTCTTTCCATGAGAAAGTTATGCTCCACTGTGCAGATATGCAAAACAGTATGGTGCACTGTCATTATTCCCTCCATGACAGAGTCATGCTCCACTGTGCAGACATGCAAAACAGTATGGTGCACTGTCATTATTCCCTCCATGACAGAGTTATGCTCCACTGTGCAGTTGTGCAAAATAGTATGGTGCACTGTCATTATTCCCTCCATGACAGAGTTATGCTCCACTGTGCAGTTGTGCAAAATAGTATGGTGCACTGTGATTATTCCCTCCATGAAAGAGTCATGCTCCACTGTGCAGTTGTGCAAAATAGTATGGCGCACTGTCATTATTCCCTCCATGACAGAGTCATGCTCCACTGTGTAGTTGTGCAAACTAGTATGGTCCACTGTCATTATTCCCTCCATGACAGAGTCATGCTCCACTGTGCAGTTGTGCAAACTAGTATGGTCCACTGTCATTATTCCCTCCATGACAGAGTTATGCTCCACTGTGCAGTTGTGCAAAATAGTATTGTGCACTGTCATTATTCCCTCCATGACAGAGTCATGCTCCACTGTGCAGTTGTGTAAAATAGTATGGTCCACTGTCATTATTCCCTCCATGATAGAGTCATGCTCCACTGTGCTGTTGTGCAAAATAGTATGGTGCACTGTCATTATTCCCTCCATGGCAGAGTCATGCTCCACTGTGCAGTTGTGCAAAATAGTATGGTGCACTGTCATTATTCTCACCATGACGGAGTCATGCTCCACTGTGCTGTTGTGCAAAATAGTATGGTAACTATTGATGATTCAAACAATTGTTACAAGATAATTTTCCTTCTGTGTTTACCTTTTCTTCGAATCCTATGTGGCGAATTCTTTGAGACGCTTTACAGTATTATAATGTAAACAGTGTTAACTACGAGGGAGTCAATGTAAGGAAACCATCTTCATGTAGAACAGAGATGACTCTGCATTTGATCTCGACTCTGTGGAGCACTCCAAGAAGCCACTTATGACCGTAGTTCATGGCTTTCTTTCTGATGAGCCTACCAAGTCGGTGTAGCCTGGACCTGCGTCTGAGAGATGGTATTGGTGACGCAAGGAATGAGGAGGGGACGAGCTGATGAGCCTACTAAGTTGGTGTAGCCTGGGCTTGCGTCTGAGAGATGGTATTGGTGACGCAAGAAATGAGGAGGGTACGAGCTGATGAGCCTACCAAGTTGGTGTAGCCTGGGCTTGCGTCTGAGAGATGGTATTGGTGACGCAAGAAATGAGGAGGGGACGAGCTGATGAGCCACTAAGTTAGAAGTGGAGAAGTGGAGATTTGCCTGTTCATCCTTGAGAGACATGTCCCGCCATTAAACTCAATAAACGCACGCAAACTTGTGCTAACTCAACTAACGCACGTAAACTTGAGTTAACTCAACAAACGCACGTAAACTTGAGCTTACTCAACAAGCGCACGTAAACTTGTGCTAACTCAACAAACGCACGTAAACTTGTGCTAACTCAACAAACGCACGTAAACTTGTGCTAACTCAACAAACGCACGTAAACTTGTGCTAACTCAACAAATGCATGTAAACTTGTACTCACTCAACAAACGCACGTAAACTTGTGCTAACTCAACAAACGCACGTAAACTTGTGCTAACTCAACAAATGCACGTAAACTTGTGCTAACCGTATCTAAATATTTCAAGGTAATTGCTCACTTATTTTCGTAAAGCCGCATTAGCTCCACTTTTACTTGGACGGAAACCCCATCGGTTCCTCTGAAGGCCACGATCGATCAGTCGCGTTCATACGTGCGGGACGTGGACAAAGTCTTGCCAGGTCGCAATTATGAATCAAGAAAATAATAAATGAAAAGCAAAAAAAGGCATCAATGAGCTGTCTACCTTACGTGAACAAACCCTGACAACTGAAGCCCATCAAATCATCACCGCAGGTCTTAGCCTAAGAGTTCCTGACAACAATCCAATATGAGTAGAGGCAGTAGTCGCCGCTCCGCTAGTACAATCCGTGTAAGCGAAAACAAAAGTTTTGACTCTGACACAATACCTCAAAGAAGAAGCAGCAGAAGGCAAGAGAATCAAGTTTATCTGACTAACGGTACTCTCAAGTGTTACTATGTGAATGCCAGAAGTTTCCGCGGCAATATCGAAGAATTTGGTATCCTTGCATTGAATGAAAATAGAGACACAATAGCTAGCGCAGAATCGTGGATGACATTGAGCACTGGATATCATTTAGGCGAACTCACTCGCCCCGGTTACTCAATATTTCACAAAGGCTGAGAGGGCGGAGGGAGGCTGCTCCTCGTAGAAAACACGCTGCAAATATTAGAAGTCACTATTCCAAACAGCAGACACGACATAGTATCAATCCAAGTTTTCGGTAAACATATAAAATGTCAGGTCACCCTCGTCTATCGTCGGTCAAAAAACAAGGTTGCAGATGATATCGATCTTCACAACACCCTCGTCGCTGTAGTCACAACACAAAGCAGTGTAGTGCTTGGGGACTTCAATGTTCCTGACATTGATTGGGAAACAGACGAATGTACCACTGGACAACGTCTGGTTAATTTTGCTGACGATAAGTTCACGATAAGTTCAATAGTCTTGATCTTCTATTTTGTGCAAGCGACTCTCATGTCAAGGCCGTCGGAGTGGGCTAACCACTCGGAACGAGCGACCACAACTGTATACGTTTTATGATAGAGCTCGAGTTGAAAACGTAAATAAGCTGCAAAAAAAGTCCCTAACGTTAGATTAGCTTAAGTGAGTCAATGGCCTGAGCAAATATAACCCTCGGACAACATGTCAATCGGTCGCTAAACACTTTTTTGACTGCCCTTACAAATGTTTAATACGAGCATATCCCCCGAAAAAACAGGCGAACAGCTGTCAATCAGCCTAAGTAGTGGAAGGAGAATTGCAAAAGCACCCACATGACGTTGCAAAAAATGAATTCAACAGCAGCAGAAGAAATCTAAAGAGGGTCCTGAAACGTACGAGGAAAGATTACGAAAATCAAATTGCGGCCAATGGCAAAACTAATCCGAAACAATTTTCTGGTTATATTTCGAGCAAAAAATTTCAAGATCTATAATTGGTCCCCTTGAGAAATATATTGGTGAGCAAGTAACGGAAGACACTAAAATGAGTGTCCTACTTAATCAATACTTTTGCTATGTATTTACTTTTGGGAATCAGGATATTCCTAACCCTGAGGATCTCATGACTCAAAGAGAAATTTAGACCTCAGCACACTGAACTTCTCCCCTGCCGAAGTTATTAAATATATAGATAAGTTGAAAGTCACAAAATCTTCAGGTCCAGACCAAGTTCATCCCAGAATTTTGAAAGAAACCAAAAACGTAATCGCCGAAAATTTATCGTACATTTTCACCCAATCTCTCACAAATGGCACTTGCCCCTCTCAATGGAAATAAGAAAACGTGTCTCCAATTTAAAAAAAAAATACAAAAAAAATGTGAGACCAATTATTCTCACATCAGTTATTGGCAAACTGATGGAAAGTTTAATAACGGATAAAATCACAGAATTCTCAGAATATAACAAGTTTATTGACGACTCGCATGGCTTTAGACATAATCGTTCCTGTCTTCCTAACCTGCTACTTTTTTTCAAAAATATAATTGAAATTCACGACACAAAATTTCCAATCGACATCATTTATCTCAACTTTTGGAAGGCCTCTTATAAAGTCCCCCACAAGCGTTTAGGTAACCCATTTCACAGCATCTCTATTCGAGGCGTGCATAATTGGATAAAAATGCTGGCTTACGGACGGCAGCGAGTCTTACTTCACGGTGCTTCCTCCAATTGAGGTAATGTTATAAGCGGCGTGCTTCAAGGATCCGTATTAGATCCAGTTCTCTTCATATTATTCATAAGCGATCTCGATAGAAACGTGCTTTCGAATATCAGAGTGTCAGCAAATCTAATTAAATTTGAACAAAATTGTTGATTGGTCAGAGAAGTGGCAAATGAAACTTAATGTAGACAAATGTAAAGTTATGCACATAGGTCCTCATAACTACGAGCACGAATACTCAAGGTTCGGTAAAAAACTGATTCCTGTCACCGAAGAGAGAGACTTAGGTGTCATCATTAGCAACGACTTAAAAAACATCGAGCAATGTAACGATGTCGCCAAAAAGGTAACATAATGCTAGATATGATATCCCTCACTATTCCGCACAAAAAACCACACAGTATGATCAAGTTATACAATGCATTTGTTAGACCACATCTCGAGCATTCCTTTCAGTTCTGGTCTCCATATCGTAGTAAATACGTTTTTAAATTAGAAAAGGTTCAACGTAGAGCTACCAAACTTATCCCTTCACTGCGCAATAAATTGTACGAAGACAAGCTACGTGAACTCAATCTTTATTAACTAGAGAAGCGTCGAGTCAGAGGTGACATGATCGAGGTGTGGATTTTTATGAAGGGTAAGGAAAACTTCGACCGAGTGAGCCTCTTCACTTCAAACGCGAGCGGAGTGACAAGGAATAATGGATCTAAAATCGTTGGGAAGAGATTCTCACTTGAAATCACGCGCCATTTCGTCACGTATAGAGGAACAAACTTGCAGCAGAGGTTGTAAACAGCAATTTCAATCGAAACGTTCAAGTCACGACTCAATGAATTCTACGTGAGTCGCCGTTAAATAGCTAAATCGTTCCCTTTCTTGCTGTTTTAATGTACAGAAAGACACATGCAGCGCTCTTAGACGTTCTAGTTCAGAATCTATCGTCTGGCTTTCAAAAGGCAACCTAGTTTGGGCCAGAAATCCTGATGTTGTCTGCTTACACTTGTAAACACTCGTAAACTGTGGTGTGTAACATTGGGAGAGAGTGCAGCTGTTTGGACCACTTGTAAGCTAGTAGTATGCACTTCACATGAGCTGACAGTTTCCACTGCATACAAGATAAGTTTGCACAACTGCTAGGTGACTATTGTGCACGACTTATACGCTAACAGTTTGCACTGTTATTTAGCTAACACTTTGTACTGCAGTTAAGCTATCAGTTTGTACGACATAAGAATAACAGTTTGCACCACAGATCAGCAATCAGATTGCACCACAGTAAAATAACAGTTTGCACCACAGCTAAGCTGATACAGTCTGCACCATAATTAAGATATTGTTGTTCACACCACGATTTTATTGCACGAGCTAAGCAAAAAGTAGTATGCTTTGAAATTTCAATCAGTATTTGTCCATTTTCCGTCTCTAGCTACGTTATGAATAACTAGCCCAGTTTCCTCTCGGAAGAAATACAGTATCGCGCCCAAGCGGAGATAGCAACGCTAACTCCACTGTCATTATTCTTTCCATGAGAGAGTTATGCTCCACTGTGCAGATATGCAAAACAGTATGGTGCACTGCCATTATTCCCTCCATGACAGAGTCATGCTCCACTGTGCAGATATGCAAAATAGTATGGTGCACTGTCATTATTCCCTCCATGACAGAGTCATGCTCCACTGTGCAGTTGTGCAAAATATTATGGTGCACTGTCATTATTCCCTCCATGACAGAGTCATGCTCCACTGTGCAGATATGCAAAACAGTATGGTGCACTGTCATTATTCCCTCCATGACAGAGTCATGCTCCACTGTGCAGTTGTGCAAAATAGTATGGTGCACTGCCATTATTCCCTCCATGACAGAGTCATGCTCCACTGTGCAGTTGTGCAAAATAGTATGGT
>SDVV010007428.1:0-17793 GCA_016164225.1 Gammarus roeselii
CATACAGGGCTATGAAATCGATAGAGACCAAATACATAGCCAGCTGCTGCTGCCCCTATATCTATCATCAGAACAGCTGAATCTCCTTTCTACCGATCGGCACAAATGACCTCCCATTATACAACGGGCCTTCGACGACATACACGAGTGACCAAGTCCGAGGGCACATCTCTGTTTGCTGAAGGAAGCAAAATTTGGGGTAAGGCTAGGCCTAATTCAGCCGTTCGCATCGTGAGAAACCCACACTTCGGCTACATATTACAAGCGTAAAAACGGAGTGTTATAACACTGGTTTCTACACTTCATATTTTTACTGACCTTAACGGTGACGGAAACGAAGTTGCTAATGCCAACAAAGAGTCTGGTTAAACAGAAGTGGTTATTTTCAAAAGAATTGAAACCAGATGATCAGCTCAAATCAGCAGGTCATAACTGCATCTTTATAGCAGCATACCGTTCAATTTATTTATGGGTGGTGTTGTCAGAGAGGTGAACGTGAATGAATGGATCATGGTTTTCAGATTTGTTAGGATCACAAATGGGAGTTGGCAGTTGTGTCAGTTACTCTTTGCGGATGATGCTGCATTGATTTCAGAATTTGAGAAATTGTGTAGGCTAGTCGAAGTTTGGTAGAGTTTGTGAGAGAAGGAAGCTGTCGGTTAACGTGAGTATAAAAGTCACGAGATGTTCAAGGAATAGCATTGCGAGCGAAATCAGTGTCCGTCTAAATGGAAAGTTATTAGAGGAAGTTCAAGGTGTTACAAAATTGGGGTATGTTGTGAAGACTGAACTAGTGAAAACTGAGATGATCTCTAGATTGAAGGAAGGTTGTTAACTTTTGGGTGCACTGAAGAGTGTAATGAGCTGTAGGACGTAAGGTGTGGAAACAATGAGAAGCTTGTATGCGGAAGTGAATATCCCTAATGTGCTCTACGGGGTGGAGACAGGGGGGGGGGTGAAAACGGAAGAGATAATAAGGTTAAACGGTTGGCGAGATAAATGCTTGATAGGCATATTCTAAAAGACTACTAGACGTAGGATCAATTATGACGTTGTTCAAATTAGATCGGGTAGGATTGAGTTAGAAGACAGTATATTCACATGTTCCGAGATGGCTCGGACACATGGTGATGGAGCAAAGGTGAGTGGACGTGGGCCTTGAGATAGACAAGTTTTGGTGGATAGATGGCGTAAAGCAGGCGTTACGGAAGAGACCTGTATATGGAAACAACGAGGAGTGCAACGGATTGGCATGCGTGGTGAATGATTATAACGTACAGTTATGACGGGGCACTGATGCATTTTCCCGCCCTCTGCGGAAAAACGGGTGGCCCGGCAAATATTAAGCAGCAGGCAAATATAAAACAGCAGCGAAGGCTGACCGGCTCTGCTGCTGACTCTGATTTCAGACCTCAGTTCTGACCCGACTTTTTGTGTTGTGGAGTCCTGGTTGGACCCTTTAGCGCTGAAGGTACGAGGTTTGGGTAGTGTGCGAGTGCATAGGAGGAGTGTAAGGTGTACTTTGACCTCGCTCGTGGGGGATTTCGGTCTTGTGTCTTTATCTATTGTTATTGGTGTTGTACACACAGACATTAAGTGTAATAGAGGGTGCTGCTGAAACATTCCCAACATGCACGTGTCTGTGGGTACTACGGTACCCACCGACATTTGCATGCTGGGAACGTCTCAGCAGGTGCAGACCCTTATATTAAAACTATACCTCAAAGGAAGGTGTTGCTTTCCAACAAGCACTATTTTTACAGGAAAGGGCCAAAAAGTCACTAAGTGTCACTATTTGCATTAAAAAGTCACTATTTCTCGATTTTGTCCCCCAGACATTGAACACAATCTATTTCAAGATAGTTCTTGAAAAGATCTGAATCTTCCTGAGGAGGAAAAGTGTTATGATTATTTGGCATTTTACTACAAGAACTGGTATGCCTGGGGTTCCCAACCATGCAAACTAGCTAAAACACTCAACAACCTTGAGTCACCGAGAAGTAGTCAAGCTTATCTTGAACCCAATGAAGGAATAAGAGTCCTAATGTCCTCAGCTCAATTATTTATTGTTAATCAAGATGCCTATTTGAGATGAGCATCTCTAGCTAACAATGGGAAAAAAGATTGAAGGTATAATACAAATTTACTATAGAAACAAAATATTGTTTTGTTTCAATTATGCTAAATATTTAATTGATACTCTTTACTCTATTTCTTCTCAAAAATTACCCAATTACCATACTTGAAGGCATTTCTCTGCTTTTAACTGAAATATTCAGTTGCAATTGATTGTGCTAGTAGACGAACAATACAGAAATATTATTCAGTCACCTAATGTCATACCTTTTAAATTTTTAAATGATATAATTGGTTCCTCTTTGGGAACTATTTTATCACAAAATCCACTATTTAGTCACTATTTTTGAGGCTTCAGACCAGTACAAGCCCTGGTCTAATTCCGTTCTTTTGATTTGACGGCACTCCAGGCCGGTCATCTCTTACCTTTGCTCTTACCTTTGCAGCCCCCCTCCAGCAGGACAACAGCAAGTGAGGAGCAGCAGAGCCGGGGGAGGCCAGCACAGCCATGCGCGCCAGCTTACTATTAAAAACAGCATTATTAATACAGGTATAGGAACTGGAATTAGTGCGCACTATTAGTTATCACATGAACCATCTGCATGAATGAAACTATTTATTTACAGCCTGCTGACACAGTACACGGACTGACAGTGTCAGTTCATAGATTAATAGTTTGCTCGATGCGACATTTCTCAGACAATTACCACGACTTCCCTTACACAAATATTTCCCAAAAAGCAATGTTCCAACTACTTAAGATAGCATATTGAAATGGAACTTCCCCTGTGTAATTAAACGGGCTCGCCAATACACACTGACGGCTAATTAGTTCTATCCCGACCGGGGCCCGACACTGTAATATGACTAACACAGGGTCAGTTGATGCATAACTCGAGTTCTCATTGCAACCGTTCCCGCATAACTTACACACTCGTCGTTAACGCCCGAAAAATATAAGAAACAACGCTTTTATAAGACAACACTCAGTCATTAACAATAAACGCGTAATTCTCAGTTGCACCAGTGAGTTAAAAAATAGTTTTATCCACCGCGGCTTTATCAAAGCGCCGCAAAAATTGACATTGGGACAACGATTCGCACTCAATTGTTTCGTGAGTTGCACTGCCACTAATTGATTGCACAGGGATTCGACATGAAAAACACTAACGAATGCGGCGGATGAGCCATGTCCAACATTTTTGCACTTCACTGTCAGGCGTTTAGGTCATCCATAGTTTTTTTCACAAGGGCAGCACTGAATTTAATATTAAGTTTTTCACCCCAGAGTGACACGCATACAGTCAATTCACGATAAGGCAAAAGAAAACAATATGGGTATAGTGAAAGATAGAAATTGAGACCATGCAGTTGCACGTTGGGATACGTTGCAAATGATTCGAGTGCGGTGTTGCTCGGGCAGAGTTTAGTAAGGAAACGCTGATTTAAGATGATTGAAGGAGATAGGTATAGTGATAACGGAAGAGGGTCAAAGCGAATAGCAGGAGACAGGGAAGACGTATAGGTTCATTATTGAATTGACTGCATGGGTAAGGCCACTTCACTCTGGTTCATGAAATTTATTTATAAACTCATGAACACAGTTTTGATAGAAACAACCTAATTGAACCCAGATAAAAATGGTCCGGGCCTTCCACACAACACTGCACCGGGTTTACGACTATCGCCGGGAAACCTGACCAGTTATAACGAGATAAAGGGGTGCCGCCACGACGTAATTCCCACACATCTCTAGACCTACGTGGCAACGTTCGGATCTAATTAACACAGTTATGAGCCAGCTACGATATACCCCCACAGCTGCCGGGGGCACTACCATCCACAAAGAAGGGACACTTACGGGAGGGGTGGGAGGTATTCGCGGGGGCTAAACTCGGCCTGGTGATCGCTTAAGTTCCCCTGGTAAGGTGCAAATCTTCGACAGATTTCCCTTACATCCCTGCAGAAGGTGTCCATTACACTATCCGCGCTATAACTTCGACCTTACGTGCTGAAAGAGCGACGGTAGGGTATGATATCCCGAATCCGTTGGCTGGAGGGAAGCGGTATGGGGTGCCGCATAAGGAAGCTGGCCCGAGAGAAGCGGTATAGACAGCAAAAGGAAGCTGCTATGATTGAGTTGCTTTCCACTTGTATTTATTAATCTCAATCTCACTTAGAAAGAAACTTTGCATCGCTACCGCGCAACCGGCTCTCATTTGAATTAGATTCGTTCAGAACCGTTGATATGTTTCCATTAAACATCGATCTATGTAACGTTTGGGAGAGGCACGCAATCATTTGTTCGCTCGTTTCACGCACAAACTATTCATTTCCTCGTTCATATTTCCCACCGACATCGCCAATAGTCTAGTCACTCAAGGAAAGAAGCTAACAGTGGGACAGTTTAGGGCAGTGGAGAGCTCGGAATTTACTCTCCTCAATATTTCACAAAGATAGACAAATCCATGAGGATTGAGGAGTATTGTTCCTCGTAAAAAATACTCTACACATAATGGAAGTTTATATTCCAAGCAGATTACACGACATGGTATCAACTCAAGTAGTCGATAAACATACAAAGTGTCAAATTACACTAGTTTATTGTCCCCACAATAACATTGTCAAAGATGATGGACGATAAGTTCATGACCCTACTGGTAAAGACACCTACAAGAGGTAGCAATATTCATGATCTTATATTTAGAGCAAGCGACTCTCGTATCACGAACGTCGAAGTGGATGAACCACTCGGAATAAGGGACCATAACTGCATCCGTTGTATGACTGAGTTGATTTGAAAACGTCAATAAATGACTGAGTTGATTTGAAAACGTCAATAAATGGGAAAAAGTCCCCAACTTAGATTAGCTAACTTTGATGGCCTTAGAGTGTCAATGGCGTCAGCAAATATAACCTTCGGTCAAGATGTCAATTCGCTGAAGATTTTTTTACAGCATTAAAAAATATTGAATATGAACACATCCCGCGCAAAAAGAGACAAACAGCAGCTAATCAGCCTAAGTACTGGAAAGGAGAATTGCAGCGCCTTTGGCCGCAAAAGAAAGCAAAGCACTCGAATAAACAGTAACACCCACACGAGCAAAAAAATCAAAATATGTAATTGGTGCTATTGTGAAAGATATTGGTGAGCTAGAAACGGACGACACTAGAGTGTGCTACTTGATCAATACTTTTGATCTGTATTTACGTTAGAGAATCAGGATATTCCTAATCCTGAGGACATCATAGCGCAAAGACGAATCGAAGCCCTCAGATCAGTGAACTTTTCCCCTGTAGAAGGTATTAAATATATTGATGAATTGAGAGTCGCAATATCTCCCGGTCTAGACCAAGTTCATCCCAGAATTCGGAAAGAGACTAGAAACGAAATAGCCGAATGTTTTTCAAACATTCACACAAGCTCTCACAAATGGCACCTGCTTCTCTCAATGGAAAGAGGCTAGTGTTACCCCAACTTTTGAAGAAGGGGACCAAACAGTGTCCTGAAAATAACCATCTAGTTAGTCCCACCTCAGTCATTGGCAAATTGATGGAAAGTTTGATTACGGATAAAATGAAAATTCTTTGAATCAAATCAGTTGATAGCTGACTCCTGGCATGACTGAAGATGCAATGGTTCATGTCTTACGTACCTGCTGCTATTCATCAAGGATATAATTGAATTTAACAATGCAAAATCTCAAATCGAAACAATTTACCTTGACTTTCAAAAAGTCTTCAATTAAGTCCCTCACAGACGCTTAGTAAATTGCACCGCATCGGTATTCTAGGTGAGCTAAATAACTGGATAAGCTTGCTCACGGAGAGACGGCAGCGAGTCTTGCTTAACGGAGCTTCCTCGAATTTGGGATAAAGTTACATGAGGCGTGCAGCAAGGATCCGTGTTAAATCCAGTTCTTTTCAAAATATTCATAAACGATCTCGATAGCAACGTTTTCTCGAACATCTCGACGCTACCCAAAGTACAAATATTCTATGTCCGGAAAGAAACTGATACCTGTCACCGAAGGGAGAGATCTAAGTGTCATCATTAGGAACTTCTAGTAACTATCGATGTAACGATGCAGCCAAATAAGGCAATAAAATGTTAGGCATGATATCCCGCACAATCTCGAACAAGAGCAGAAACAGTATTCCCAAATTATATAATTCATTTGTTAGGCTGCACCTTGAGGATTCCCTCCAATTCTGCTCTCTATATCCTAGCAAAACGTTATTAAATTCGATGAAGTTCAACGTATGCTACCAAACATCCCTTCGCTGCGCAATAAATCGTACTGAGACAGATTACTTGAACTCAACCTTTATTCGCCAGAGAAACGTAGATTCAGAGAGAGCATGGTCGATGTGTTAAGGATTATGAAGGGTAAGGAAAACGTCGAGCGAGCAAGCCTTTTTACTCTAGATGCGAACGGAGTTACCAAGAATAATGGATACAAAATCGTTGCCAGCATTCACACAATATCACGCGCAATTTCTTCACTATAGAGTTATCTAGGAGTGGAACAGATTTTCCGCAAAAGTTGTTAACATTGATACAATCGAAACGTTCAAGTCACGGCATGACAAATTGTGCCATAATCGCAGCCAAATTGCTCCCAGTTATTGCACTTGTACCAGAATATTCGTGAAAAACGCTGTCCGGCATTGACACCCGTACGGTTAAAATTAATAAATGGCTGGCATTGGCATTAGCACGGTTAAAAAGTTGCCCGGCATTGGTACCTGCTCGTTGCAAAACGTTGTCCAGCAATGACACCAGTCAGCATTGCATGGTTTATCAAGGAATGAAACTGACAATCTCAGATTTACACCGTGGGTCGGTGGCTTTATCTTCATTCAGGTGCTGATTTGAGCTGCTATTTCCTTCTGTAAACTTTCCTTTCATGATATTTAAAACAGAAAATAGGAAATTGAATTGATATCGACCATAAAAAAGGATTGCATAGATATAATACCGTAAGAAATTTCCGCACGAAGTTAAATTCCGCATAGGAAAAGTAGTGTGTTTTTGGTTGTAGACTAACCATAAACAAATTTTCTTTTGCTTCTGTACAATAGCGTAAGAAAATTCGTTTATGGTACGTATACAATTAAAAATTAAAATCTACTTTTCCCACGTGGAATTCAACTTTATAAATATAAATTTTGACATGGATAGTATCAATTCAATTTCCAATAAGATCCATTCTCGGGCGGAAAATGAACATTGAATTTTTTTCGTAATCATTCATTATCATAAACTTATTTTCTTTCGCTTCTGTACATGATGCTCTCTTAGACATACTACTTACGAACTATTCATTTTACTATCAGAGGGGAACCCAGTTTAGGCCAAATGGTCTGTTGTTGTTGGGGAGAACATACCAACAATTTCGTTGGGAGACCTTTGAAACTGAACAAAGGTTACGTTAACCGTTAACTGATTGGGGTGCAAAACTGAACTAATGAGGTAGGTTACACTATCGCTCAAGGAATGAAAACTCCAGCTGGATGAATCACCGAGGCAATGTCAAGTATCTGAGCGTGCCGTTTAAACTTGAAACGATAGGCATAAACAGACCGAGATGAACAAAGTTTCGGATGGCGTTTAATATTCTTTAGACTAATGTGTGGGAGTCTCCCACATCTAGAACAACCAACTGTTAACTTCTTGCAGAACCTGCTTCTTTGATTCTGAATGGTATCACGCAGACTCTTACCGCGTAGTCCAGGATCCTAGACAAACTTGCTCCTCCATAAAATAGTCCACTAATTTGTATTGGATATTGTTTCGGTAAAAGGAGATCAGTGACGCTTCGTACTTATCATGTTTGAGTCAAATTCCGACCGTATTTTCCGTGGTGAGCATTATCAATTGAGAAACGCTCAACAACGAACCGAAAAAGAATGAATTCAAAGAAGCCACGCTAGTAAAATACAAATGAATCAAAATTTTAAATTTCAAACACTTCTCTGGTCATCAGCAGCTGGAAAAGTTGCTGTCATAAAACACTGCACTCTAAATCGAAGGAGATGCCAAGATCATTTCCACTTCACTAAACTCGTGCAAACCTAGTAACCAAAAGGTTCATAGGACACGACATGAAGACCTTCAAGATTTCTAAATGTTTCAGCAAATCGCGAGCGTAGACTACAGGAACCTCTTCACGCTGAACAAGAACCATGAACACTAAACAACGGTTTGCAATTTCTATCGAAGAGGTTCTGCACACAGGTTGAGGGGACTAATTGACTTCAAGCGTAGGCATGGCAGGATTCTCCTTTCCTAAACTACTAGTGAAATAGTAAGGCTGTGGTCAGACCTGGAGCATGATGGCTGACGCGAGCGTTGCTTGGAACTCTCTGATTCGTTATGGTGACCAGATACTAAGTGCGCTAACGCGATCAGCTCTGAGATGTCAAGAAGCTTGGTGCTGCCGGCCAATTATCAAAATAATATGCGTATTTCATTGCATGAGTATACGAGAAGATACAGTAATTGATGCAACGAAAGCTGATAAATATAACTACGTCCTTCAAGGGGCACCTAATTTTATTTAATTCAAGTACCGGTATAAAAATTGAAATAACAAAAAAATAGTCCTTAATGTACGTGATCAACGTGTGCATTCCACTGGCTTCCTATCTAACTTCTCCCGTTTTATCCTAACATGGCATACATTTTTCTAAAGAATCGATGCCATGCATCTTCAAGATCTCAAGATATGAATGATTCGATGCAACCCGACAGTATTGAAACGCGAATCGAAAAGTGAAACGCGCGTCGGTGCTTGGCTGCGTTTGCGCTTCGCACTGCGGGGCAGACTAATGTCAATAAAGATAGTTGAAGTGACCGAGCAGCCCAAAAATAACTAAAATTCGATTTTAAACACCATATCAGCCTTTAAAACATTTATTGTTTATGTTTAATGGGCGCTAGCAAAATTCCGATCGCAGTAGCCATGTAGTTGTAACCATTGGATAACTGGTAAATCATTCAGATGCTTTCATTTCCCTAGTCATGTATGCTTAATGCATCCAATACTCCACCATTGTTAATGACCAAACGCTGTTAATGGGCTAAGTTTCATCCAAGACTTGGAACGCCTTGATGAAGGAGATCAGTGATGCGGCGACTCAGTATTCAACTAAGAACGCGAGCTCGCGCGTGAATGATCTACTCAACAAATCATCCGCTTCACGCTTCAACACGTGCCGAGTGTACATGCGCTAACTTGTTTTTAATCGGGCGATCACCCTTATAGAATTGTCCTAATTAAATATTATCGCAGCAGCTTTCTTGCATTCGACGAGGACGACCAGTAGAGCCAGTCAAAGATGACGAAGCTTGGTGAGGGGCGTCCTCACCGCCCAAAGATGGACTGACAGGGCTTGCCCAGTGTAGTCCTCGACACTGTCCACACTGGCCTATACCTCAATCACTAGAGAACCGATCCGCAAAGTGGGCAGGTAAAAGAACAGGGTAAGGAATCAGTGTCCTAACCTAGTAGCTTTGTTCGGAGTACAACTTGCGCCCAAGGACCAGTCAAAGGTTACCTTTCCCCGCTATCTTCACCAGAGTAACTGTACTGTACTTTGGCAGCTGGGGATAGGCAAACCTCCCAGGGAATGCGGGAACCACTGCCACCATACAGGTTTGGTGCCTCCTACTCGGCTACTTGTGGACAAGCAGGGCTCCCTGCCCAGATGAGGGGCGATTGTCCTCCACTCCAACTCAGTGACAAGATATTTCTCTATCCTATCACGCCGTTTACTGGCCGAGTAGTGAAAGCCGGCCCGGGCCTCTCGCCAGCGTCCCCTTTCCTCACAACCCGAGGATGGAGAGGAGAGAGACCCTGGTAAAACCCGGATAGCTCTGTGAATTAATGGTTTGTGTGACAGACGGTGGACATCCGGAGTCCTCTCAGAGGATTCCGGATGTGTAATTGAAAAGCTATTTTATAGGATCTGTAGATTTTCCTCTTTAAAACTCTACTGTCTTGTAAATACTGTTCTGAAGCAATCATGGCAAACACCTAATTATTTGGAAGCTCTTGCGATACATTATTCAAGTGACAATTTCATTTCGAATATTACAAGTTGAAAAGATGATATTTAAAGAATTATAAAGTCTTGTTTTTTTATTTGTCTCATCCTACAGTTAAGGAGATATCATGCTATTATCATTTCAAAAGTCTTGGAGTACTTCAATCAAATGAATTTGGTTTATTTTTAAATTTATGGCTTTCCACCATCCATAGAAACACTGATTTTTTTTAAATCACATCACCTATTATTTGAAAGGATTTTAATGTCAAAAATTAATTGAGTACTATTGTTGAATAATACAATGAAATTAGTATATTTTTATTTGAAGCTCATGATAAGACGGTCCAAATAATACAACTTCACGTTTCCTGATTTAAGAGAAAAGTCGGCCGCTTGCCATAAAAGTTGTTTTCTGATTACTATTGAAACTTTAACAATCGTAATTAAATGATGTCAGCAAAGCAAGTATATTTGTATATGTTTCGCTGTGGCGGACGATATCTTGTTGATTTCGGTTTCATTTCACAAATTGCCTGATTTGCTTGTTCGGCATTACTCGGCTAACCAATCCCCTTGTCCCTCCCCAGGCGGCATCGTTACCCCTGCATTCACACGCATCAGCCGGCGGCTCTCGCTCTCCACCAGCAGAATATTCTCCGACTTTCATAAGCCAGGTAAGGACGGCGTCGGGAACATGGCATGTTACAGATGAAGTTTTGCAGTATTTTTGTTGCCCTTCTTGGGTGGTAAGTAATTTTTGTAGGTGAGTGGAGCAAGTCCACCCACAATCCATAGGCGCTAGCGGCTGCCCGTACTGAGTGATGGTCAGTTCTGCACTGCCTTGTGCCTCGATTGATCAAATTAAGCCTGGAATTGGAGGATTTTGTAAGGTATTATAATTGTGTTTGTTTTCTCGATGGCTAGCAAAATGAATGGATACGGCAACACACCCTAAACACATTGAAAGGAGAGCGAGGGGCCAACTAATCTAATTCCACATCATTGAAGTGATATTTTGTGTGCCGCTTCTAATTCAACATTAACATGCCCATGGTGACAGCTATAAAGTGTTGATAGATCTCCCGCAGTCAAATCTGGGTCTTCAAGTCAAGGCTACAATACCCACAGATCCTATTGAAGTTTTTAATTTTGAATATTACAAGTTGAAAAGGCTATATTTGAAGAATTTTTAAATCTTGTTTTTTTTTTTAACTTGTTTTATCCTACAGTTTAGGAGATATCCTGCAAATATCATTTCAAAAGTCTCTTGGAGTACTTCAATCAAATGAATTTTATTTACTTTCAAATTTACAGCTTTTCACCTTCCATAGAAACAGAAACGTGTGCCTGCCTGACTCCATGAAGTGAGGACGTTTGTCCATTAGCTCCCAAACTAGCTTGAAAGATCAGCAATCAAAAGCTGTGACAAGTTGAAACCTAATTAGAAAATTCCAAGTGCTTCCTGCCAAACAGAACCTGTGCCTGACTCCTGACCCAAGAAAAACTACCTGCTATCTATAAAGGAAGTGCATTGGAACTAATGGTCTAGCTCCAAGGAGGGAAAGGACAGGAAGTGACCTAATTAAAAGCCTTATTGAATTTTCATAGGTGGTGTGCAAATTGGGAAAAGAAATATGTGAAAGTAATAGGCAGTGAATATAAATATTCTGTGCTAATGGATAGTGTTATAGATTTAGTATGTACAAATGAATCTGAATTGTGTCAAAACTCCCACTACCTTCATAACAAAATGGCTAGTGATTTGTGCTTGCTATGCTTCAAAGATCCCAATTTAGCTCAAGGTCTTGAAGGAAATAGTCTGAAAAAGTGCAAAATATGCCAAACATATGCTTTTCATCTGTCATGTGTTTCTAGAGGTGTTAGTGATCCATAAAATGAAGCTTTTCTTTTTCATTGCCCTGATGGCAAAGGCTGCAATGTTGAAGAAAATGTAGATTCGCACTGTGCAAAAGTAAAGAAGGCATCATGAAACTGTAACACATGCAAAGGACAGGAAAATGTTGATATTGTTTGTGCAGAATGTGATGAATGTTTCTGCAAATCTTGTTCGAAAGTGTCTGATGCTGGACTGATGTGCTACAGGGTGCTGCGGAAATCATTAAAATGGTTTTGCAGCAGGTGCGTGTCCTGTTTGGATGTTGAAAACAATACAGCTGGGGAAAAACAGGACCAAATAATTCGTGAACAGAGTACTGCCAAAACTACTGATGATCACTGTACCATCACTGTCCACTGGCAGTCAGGGTACAGAAATGGCTGCTAGTGATCAGGACAGTGATATGGTGCGTGACATTGGTGTAGATACAGATGTTACTGGTATGATAGATTCCAGTGAAAATAGTGATAGGGAAAATGAGTGATACTGTAGAGCAAATAGAAGATGATTTACCAAAAGTGTAAGACACAAAACTCCGCCGATTCTATTTCAAGAGCAAATGCAGGTACGGAGTCTCAGAAAAAGATTGTTGCTTTACCCACCCAGCTTGTGAGCCTGGGTCAAATAGAAACTGTAATAGGGATCAAGAAAATGAATGTGGCCCAGGAGGGCAAAAACAAAAACTGTACCCACAGTGAAAAGCCTGTAACACTGCACATTCTATTTGAAAAAAAAGTGCAAGTATGGAGTGCAGAAATGGATGTGGCTTTACCCACCCAGAGTATTGCAATAAAGTCATGGAATTGGACAGGTATGGTTGCAAAGGTGATGAACTCTGTAAAAAATTCCATCCAAGAGTATGTAATGACTCATATCGCCATATGCAATGCATCAAAAGAATGTGTGAGTGGCTGCACATTGGAAAAACAAAAAAAAACCTGGAGCCTCAGCAAGATGTAACTACTGCAGCCAGCAGACGAGGAAATGCCAGTCATAGCAACCCACAGCAACACCCAAACATTAACCCCATTGGTCAAAGAGGTTGGGTCAAACAACAGTCTCTATTACAAGACACGCGCTTCCAAAACTGTGCCCAACAGGTTCCTCTCGCGGCGTCAACGGGAGGTCACCCTCGTTGCAGTGACCAATCTCAAAAAACATTCAACCAAAATGAATTGAAAAAGTGTCACCTCTCACCCTTAAATTTACAAAGCCTCTATAACACCAGCCAATATGGCAAAATAAAGTTGATCCAAATATTCTATCTGATAGTGATTCACTCTTTATTGGCTTAACTGAGATGCACCTAAATTAGAATGTTGAATCAGCTGAGCTCTATATTGAAAATTACATTTTTTTTTAGAAGTGACCGCACAAATAGGAAATGTAGAGGTGTTTGAGTCCATGTGAAAGAGTGTCTTGGGAGCTGCCAAGAGTTGAAGTTTTCCATTGATTACTGCGAGTGTCTTGCTGTTAAAGTTGAAAAGCTGAAAACCATAATAATTATAGTGTATAGACCGCCAAACTGCGAGCTTGTACATTTTGAAGATGCGCTTGGACTCTAAGACATACGTGTCGAACATTGATCAGACTGAATTTAAAATCTTCCTCTGTGATTACTTCAATTTTTCATACATCAAATGGTTAAATAATGATCAAGCATTGGCACCTGGTCGCTCATTGGCAAAGGTAACACTGAAGCTGCAACAAATCAAGCTGAAACACTGTTCAAATTAGTAGGTAGATATTTTCTTACCCAAATAATCTTGGATCTAGTGTTTTTCAACTCAGATAAGTATATAAAAATTAATAAAATAACTAAAACTGCACTATCAGATCATAATGTGATTGTAAAAGGTCTAGATGCTGACCTACTGAGAAGGAACACAGTGAATACAATCTTCTCCAGGAACATGACTTTCTGGCAACTGAACTTTTTTAGTGTAGATAAAAATTGGGTTAAAATACACAAATCTCTGCCCAATATTGATTGGAAACAACTCATTGATCAGGCAAACAGTGTGGAGGAAGCAAAGAATATCTTTGATGATATACTGTTGCAGGAGTGTGTACAACGTGCCAATAAAAATGAAAATTCCCAAAAGAAGCAACATATTATTCAGAAAGGAAATTGCTCATGAAAAAGCAAGCAATAAAACAGAACAAGCTTTGCAACAAAGGAAACCATTTTAGATCCATAAAACAAGAAGAAGCCATTATCCTGTTTGAAAAGCAGATTAAAGGTTCACATGATCTTGGAGAGAAGAGAAAATTAAAAGAAAGCTATTGAAAAAATTACAAATAATTCTGAAGAATTTCTCCGCTTATGCAGCCAAATTTTCAACCTCTAAAACTGAAATTGGCCTACTAATTGATGAATCGGGTCTACTGGTAGATGAAAACAATGCAATGAGCAAGTGGTTGAGTGAGAAATAGTCCGGTATTTAGTATCCCAATGCTTACTCATACAAATCCTGAAATTGCCACTGAATTTTAATTGACTGATCATAACATATACATCTCTGAAATTACAAAAGCTATTGATGACATAGGTAGCAATAGTGCATCCGTACCAGACGACATCCCAGTTGTTCTATTGAAACAATGGAAGCAGGTACTGTCCAGACCCCTACAAATGTTGTGATAGAAGTCTTTGGACACTTCCAATATCCCACAGACCATGAAACATGCCGTCATCTTCCCGTTAGCAAAAGAGGTAGCCTCACAAGCCCATCAAATTACTGACCAATTCCATTGACATCACATGTAATCAAAATATGTGAAAGAGTAATGAGAGGACGAATAATGATTTTTTTTGAAAAAAAAAATGGTTCAACTCCAAGCAACATGGTTTCAGAAGTAAGAGGAGCAGGTTGACCCAACTGCTGGAGCACTATGACCAAATAATAAATGCATTGTGTGATGGATCAAATGTTGATGTAATTTACCTTGATTTTGCCAAGGCCTTTGACAAAGTAGATCACAGTTTACTGTTATCAAAACTATATAGCGCCGGTATCCAGGGGAATAGATCGAAATCTTTCTGAAAGGCAGAACTCAAAGTGTGGTAGTGAATGGAGAAACCTCTGTGTCAGTGGAAGTCCTTAGTAAGGTCCCACAAGGTACTGTTCTTGGACCACTGCTTTTCCTAGTATTGGCTAATGATCTGGGCCAGAGATGTCCACTTACATCAGTCTCTTGCTGTGCAGATGATACCAGAGTAATAGGCATTGTCAATGACTTGAGTGATGTGGAAAAGGTGCAAAGTGATCTGAAAGAAATCTTCAAGTGGGCTGGGAAAAACAGTATGCAATTTAATGAATGTAAATTTGAATCACTGAGATACGGAAAAAAATCCGAACAAAAAAACAAAGCATCGTGCAATTCTAGCAATAACACAGCTATAGCAGAAAAAGTAAGCCTACTAGTGCAAAACACTGCTTCTTTCCATGAACAAATTGCAAAGGTTGAGGCCAGTGGCAGAAGACTGTTCTTGGGCCATGAGAACCTTTCTGGCTAGAGATTGAAGGACAGTTCCGGCTCATTGGAAACAACTAATCCAACCAGTCGTTGACTATTGCTCCCCTCTCTGGATCCCACATAAGCAGAAAGATCTGAAAAGACTTGAAGCAGTGCAAAGAAGCTTCCCCTTTAATATTAAAGAGGTGAAGGAAATGGACTACTATGACAGATTAAACGCCATGAGGCTATACTCAATCCAAAGATGTTTTGATAGATTCATGGTCATAAACATTTGGAAAATTCTGGAAGGTTATATGTAAACAATGTAATTTAAAAAAAAAGGTAACGAAAGTAACCATGTGAAACCAGGCAAGAATTGGCTGAATGCGTTGCTTCAAAGTGCCAAAACTGACGGGCGGCAAAGTAATGCAAACAGTTGCATTCAACAGCTTCACGTGCCGGGCACCTTGGTTATTCAACCAAATGCCACTAGAAATACGGGAGATCAAACTGGTGCCACAACTGTCAGCTACAGCAAACATTTTGAGGTTCAAGAGCCGACTGGATAAATACCTCAGCTGTGTTCCATATCGACCTCAAATTAATAGATACCCTCACTGTGGGGATAACTCCCTGCTTAACCGCGACACCAAGCCGGGATCCGACTGACGAATGTGGCTACAACCTGCAAATGCTGGTGCGTCAGCATAAGTGGACAGTGCCACACGGATATGGGTCAGGTGGCAGTCACGCTATGACCTGCTGTGAATAGCGAAGAAACTCTAAGTAAGTAAGTGTATACTGGTGCGTGCTGCGGTGGTGCTAGTCATTCTATTAGTATTGCTCTGATATACTTAACTGATTGAATTAGACCGTTGAGTCCTAAGTCGTTGCTGTCCAGGTGCCTGTATCGAGGACTGCCCTTGATCATTAAGGGAGCGGATGGGCCCATCAGAGATCAACAAAAGCGGCTGGCGAATGACAATAGAATCCCTATCGTGATACCTGCCCGCTAAAGGGTTAGCGTCTTATTCAGCTTATGCCTCAGTTCATATGAATAGCTTATGAACTGTCCTATTTCGGACTGAAGTAGGCGGAGGCACAGCCGGGGGGCGCACAAGAACAGACGATCATGGAACGACGTGGAAAAAGCACTTACTGGCCCGCAGTGTGTGCTGCAAACATCCACTCATTTTGTGACAGCGCAGTTAAAAGGTTTTATAGCCAATAAATTGCCGACCCTTTTTCCTGGCAGCTATTGAATCACAATATTGCTGAGTTAAGACGTTTCTCAGGTTACATATTTCTAGCAACAATTTAAATAAGCAAATATCGAGGAACATTCAGTATTGTGAGGACCTTTGGACATCATGTAGAGAAGTTTTGTTCCAAACTGAATGGTACACTCATGTTTCTCAGTCGAATGAAGAAACAACTCGACTTCACGTTCAGACTTTTGTAATCAATGGTCCAATTTTTTCACTTTTAAACTACTGTCCTACCATGTGGGGTAAGTGCACGAAAATATTACTCTCAGACATTCAACGTATCATTAATTAACTTCACCGCAAAAGTAGCCCACGATGAGAAATTGAAAAAGAGTGATCACGTGATGCCTATCCTAAACAAACTTGGTTGGCTGAACATCATGGATGACTGAAGCTCAGTGAAGCTATACAAGGCTCAAAAAATCCGAACAAGCTTTCCTGCTGAAACGGTGTGGTATCAACTCAAAAAGCGGTTCATCAACAATCAACACGGAACGAAAATAACATTGACACAGAATTCAGAAGAACGGAGGCTGGAGCCAAAACTTTCACCAATTCAGGTCGGAAATGCTTCAACAAACTACCTGCTGGCATTCAGAAGTGCGCTACCGTATCATCGTTCAAGCTGGAATGCACCACTCTATTGCTTGCCCGTCGGCAGGGGCTGGCAGAGTGAAACAATTGATGACCGTTAACACGAAATTGATGATTAAAAACTGTATTTTCCATTTCGGTAAGAGCAGCAATACTACCATCCTGTCAATAGAAAACAAACAATAACTTTACATACTATGTTCCTCTGACTTCTCTTGGTATTTGTCTTCAACAAACAGTAAATGTTAAATCAATTATATTTGTACTATTGTCCAATTCTGTAACCCCACCTCAGCTTGTTCTGTCCCTTTGACTTCTCCCTGTTCAGGCCCTGAAATAAATTTTCTTTGCTTTTGAGGACAAACTAGCGTTGAATGGTGATCCAACATCGGACTATTTCCTCACTCTCCTTTTAGCTCAACATTTTTTCTCTCTCTCTAT
>SDVV010007429.1:0-17792 GCA_016164225.1 Gammarus roeselii
GTCCCTGAAGCCTGGAGCAGATCGTTGGTTGTACCAATATTCAAGGCCAAGTCCCACACTGATCCTCTGAATTACAGGCCTGTGAGCTTGACATCAATATAGAGAATGGTTGCTGTAAATCAATATAGAGAATGGTTGTATCATGGTTGTATCAGCAATAATATTTTATCACCTCATCAGTATGGTTTTTGGAGAGGCTGTAGCACTGAGGACCAATTGCTGTTGACCTATGATGATGTTGGAAGGTGGATTGACGAGGATGCTGTGATGCTGGATTTCTCGAAGGCATTTGATGTGGTGAGTCATGCTGTGCTCCTGTCCAAATTGGAATCCTTGGGCATTTGTAAATTTTTGTTAGCCTGGATCTCTGCATTCCTCTCTGGCAGAGTGATGAGCGTTTGTGTGAATGGCAGCGTGAGCAGCCCTGTTGCTGTGACGAGTGGTGTGCCTCAGGGTTCTGTCCTTGGGCCCCTGTTGTTCCTGATTTATATTAATCACATCTCTTGTGGTCTCTCATGCAAGTTCAAAGCATTTGCTGATGACTACAAGTTGTACTTAAGATACTCGCGCAAGGACACCAAGTCTGCCGCTCAAGGTGTCCAATCACTGCAAAATGGGTTGGATGCAGTTGACTCTGTTGCACGGTCATGGAACCTTGAACTGAATCCAGATAAGTGTGTTGTGCTGCGTTTTTTTAGAGGTCGTATTGATTTTGATGCTTTGGTTCCAGCTAACCAGTACGTCCTGTAGGGCAGAGTGTTGAAGTTTGTTCCTACGCACAGAGACTTGGGCGTCAGTGTAGATACCAGTCTCCGATTCCACCATCATATATGTGTGGTAGCTGCAAAGGCTGGTGGGTTGGCCAACTGTTTGTTGAGATCAACTGTTTGCAGGTCTCGGGAATTTATGCTGTCCCTCTATGTTTCGCATATTCGTCCGTCCCTTTATTGAGTATGCATCCTGCGTTTGGAACACTGGATATTGTGGGAACTGCAGGCTGCTGGAGTCTGTCCAGAGGAGATGGACCAAAAATATTGATGGACTTTCTGGCATGGACTATTGTGATTGTTTGAGGAGCCTGGATTTGTTTTCCATTAAGGGCCGGCTTCTTAGGGCAGACCTGATCAAATATTGGAAAATTTTGCATGGAAACTCAGAGGATTTGCTAACTATGTTTTCTTTGGCTCCAAGAGTTGGTACTATAGGTCATAAGCTGAAGCTGGAGTTTCCTCCCCGCTCCTCTGATGTCCGCAGTAGGTCCTTCGTGTGAGATGTGTTGGTGTGTGGAATGGCTTGCCTGCTGACATAGTGCAGTTGACAGATATCCCTCGCTATAAGCAAGCCCTTGCTGATCTGATGTACAAGGAATTTTTAGATTTTGACTAGGCTGATGAAGTTTAATTTATTTGTAGGGATGCGTGCGTAAGCATGTATGTTTTTTTTTTCTTAGTGTATATATATGTATATGTGTGTATATATGTATATATGTATGTGTATGTTTTATATTGTGACCAACATAACTGCTGTATGATCAGTTGCCTGAAGCACAAATTTCCAGTTTTTTTCCGCTACATTGTTTTGCCGGTCTTTGCAGTCTGGCGTGCTGTGGCATTTGTGCCTCCTGTCATGCTCTGCACTCTGGCCTTGCTGGAGTGTGGGGTGGTCTTGTGGCAACCAAGGTGAGAAACCCCTAGCAAAACTGAGTCTCAATGACTTGACTGAAATCAAAGATTTTTGTCTTTGACTTCCAGTCCAGGAACTGACAATATAGATCGTTCATAAGCAAGATGAGAAAATTGTTCATAGTGAAGTTACTCATCTTGATGTTTTAATCTAATGCATTTGCTCAAAAAATATGTTCTGATGCTAATGAATTAAGGAAAATATTTGCAAAAAGTAATTTATTTAATAAGTTCATGAATTAATCAATAGACTAGAATCATGATTTATAAAAATATTTTATTGTGAATCAATAGCTATTAGGTAGAGAAATTTTCTGTCTACTAGTCATTTGCTTCTTTGTACTGTATGTAACTTTTTGCTCACAAAAATAATGCATTAGCAAACAAGGAAAGGCCTAAACTGTCTCTGTATTGGGCAGCTAAAAAATTGAAAAGAGTAAAACATGATGAAAGATGATTGCAGAGCTGTTTTGTTGGATATTTCAAATATCTAATTTCTTATTGCTGCAGGTAACTTGTTGGTTTGATGAAAATTTGCCTGAAAGAATTTAAACTGAGGATTGGTTTCAGAGCAGCTACAATATTTTAGATTCATATTTCTCCTTGGCCACTCAGTTGTAAAGGTTAAATTTCTCAATTTTTATTTTACAAACATTAGATTGTCTCCAGTATCAGCAAAGAGTTAGTTTCTTTGTATAGTTTTGCTTCCATATCAGTATTGAGATGGTTTCTGTGCAGAATTTTTATCAGATATCAGCATTGTGACTGTTTCTGGGAGGAGTATAGATGTTGCATCCACAGCTAAACAATCTTTAATCTTTCACTTTCAACGGCTGATGGTGGAGCAGAAAGGTATTTGTTGGCTTATATACTTGGTTAGGGTAACAAGTGGATGGTTCAGTTCAACTACCGCAAAGGATTTTCATCATGCCACTGTTGATGCATTTAAATGTACAATTTCAATCTTTGAACTAGATTTTATTTCATTTTTTTGCTCCTTGGGTTCTCCTTGCTGCCTGGCTGAGTCTGGTTGGATGCACCACCTTGTTCCACTTTTTCTCTCAACTGACCATCAAATCACTTCACTCTGAATCACCACATGAGTTCATAGAAACATCTTCAATTTGTCCTTCTTTAATTTCTCCTCCTCTTCTTGAGTACTTCTTAAATTTATAGCTCCAAGTGAAAAAGTGGCATTGGATTTCATGTCCACATCTCTTTTTATAAAATCGTCTTAACATCTTTGATCAAATAGTTTCCCAATACCATTTTGTAATTACTGAGGTAGCTCTTCCCTGAACGTGTTATTCATTGTCATTTTCAAGGAACTGCTTGTAGCTGTTACTTAAACTTTTGGGGCTGAGGTAATGCTTTATTTATATTAAATTATATATATTTAGCCCCCACTATCTAGTGATGTTCCAAAGTATGGGTATTGGTGGGTATCAGCCATTTTTGATGGTATCGGTATCAGTAAAAATTGGCCGATACTTTAAAATATATTGGTGTCATATAACAGCATTCTGAAGTAATTTTTTAAACACTTCAAATAATTTTCCATATGTTTGATTGCACTTAACAGTGAACAAAAATATTACGGTTTATATTAAAGGAAAAAATATGTTGCTATCTATGCATTGGCAGGTAGCTTTGTAACAAAATTATTTTGATTATTTGATATACACCCTAATTTCAAGTTCCAACATTCATAGGATGTGTGTGGACTGAGTTAGACTCAGACTATTTATGTATGTATTCATTGTTGACGATAGTTATATACTGATATAAATACTATTGTAATCACTGATAATCTAGTTTGTGTTGATAATTCCACCTGAGTTATGGAGGACTTTCCCACATGAATTTCTCCACAAAACCACATACTCTTAGAAGGTTGTATTGCCAATTCAGTTATTCTTAGAAGGAATAACTAATTTAGGCAAATGAACATTTTGTGAATTTCAGTATACACACTTGCATAATTTTGGGGAATACTCAAAATGTTGATCATTTTTATTTTCTACACTCAATTTGGTGTTAATTATAACTGGCAAATACTTTTCGTATGTATTCATTCTCAATGGTGTTTCACTCCCTAACCACCACACCATGCGTCTATCAAATGTGCTGTTGAATCATTTAAAGTCACTTAAAAGTTCAATACTTTACAAAATGGTCCACAATGTGAAGTATGATTTCTCAGCATTCTTTATTATTTGATCTAGAAGCTCAAGCAGAACACAGAATTCTCTAATACTTCATAAGGTCACTTCTCAGTAACGTGCCCTTGATTGAGAACAAATTGAGAGCCATCAGCCTGTCATGGTTGGACATCTCAGAAACGCCATGCACTTGTTTAGTCCACCTCTTGTAAACAGTCTCAAGCAACTTCACATCCTGGACATAACAGAGATTCCACACACAGGAGCAGTAGTCAAGAATGGGCCTGGCATGTGCCACAAAGTGTGACCATAAAATTTGGGTTCCTATTCACAGTCAACCTAAGCAAATCACTACAAAGACCAGCAGCTTGTCTCACAACTTCTCTGACATGGTCATGAAACTTATGACCAACATCCACTTGAACTCCCTAATCACAACAAATTTGGACCAACTCCAAATGAGCCCCCCCAGAGTGTAAACAGCCTCTGCACCAAGACCAATCCAACCAGCAAAACACCTTCTGAAACCTAAAACAACACACTTGCTAGGGTTCAATGCCAAATTCCATGAAGATGTAGTCTGGAATACTTTGTCAAGGTCTCTCTGAAAAGCAGACACACCATCAACAACATCATGACGTTGGAAAGACATATACATTTTAAAATTATCAAATGCACTAAACTTAGATACAAGGCCATCGGTCAAAAAATTACCAGACATGAGAAAGAGGACTGGACCAAAGACTGAACCCTGTGGAACCCCACTCAGAACATCCCTTGGCTTATTATTCACTCCATCAACACCAACACACAAAATTTAAAAATGAGAAAAACTACTAATCCACCTCAACCCAACCTCAAAAACTCCAGGAGCCTGCAACTTCAGAAGCAAAATGGGATGGGAAACAACATCAAATGCCTTTGAAAAATCAAGCATGGTCTTATTTACAACCAAACCAGCATCAACAGACTTAACTACATCTAAATAGACTAGCAACATCTGATCCTCTGTTGATCTAGCCTTCCTAAATCCAAACTGTCTGGAAGAAAATAGTCAATCACTGAATATCTTTACTGAAATGGTGATTTTTTTTCTTTGTAGGTATAAGATTCACTAAAGTGGGAATGAACACGACAACCATTGAATGAAAATTATGGAAAAGTATCTGTATCAGTAAGTACCGGTAATATTGGTATCAACCAATTCTTTGGTATTGGTATCAGCCAAATTTTTGGCATCGTCCCATCACTACCACTAGCTTACTGGCTTCTCTGTCTGTGGTGCCTGGTTAGGGAAACCAGAATGGTAATTTGGCCACCACAATGTTGGGATCCATGTCTCACATGGAAGGGGTTCCAGTAACCTTAAGCAAAAGTTTGTTAATCTCCTTATTAGTGACCCAAAAATTAATATTAGCTACATATTTTGATTGCACTCACAAGGTTTCATTATCATTGTTCATTTCACTTATTTTTGGCAATATTTATTATATTAATTGTTTATTTGATTTTCATGATGCAAGGGGCAAGGCCAGTAGACTTTATAAAGATGTAGTAGTGGCTGAATGGGCAGTTGATCTAGAGACCTCACTGCAAGAGGTCAGCTCATGCTTCTGTTGGCTCCTTCCATTGTTCTTTATTCACTCTTATGTGCTTTGAACTTTGCCAGTTGTTTACTATCGTCCTCTGTGATATTTTGTTGCAGTACCGCCAGTGACTGGACATCGTATGTGTCACTAGTGCCTGGTGGACTTCTTCTGAAGTGTAGACCAGAAGTGCTTCTATCATAACTGATTTTATTGAATTTAAAGTGGTGAAGATTAAACTGTTTTTTAACCTATTTTTATTAAATCAAAACCTGGTGTGCGGCGTTGGTGCTTGTGTGGTTTTGTACCCCGGTAGACCCAACAAACCTATACTGGCCTAGAAGACCTGCCGCCCCTTTGACCATCCTGACTTCGAGCGGTAGTGGGGTTGCCAGTTCAAGAAGTGCGGGCACCCACAAAACCAATGTTGATCTGTTGAAACTTTAGTTACAAACTGTAGCAAATATTTTATTTGTGGGATGATGTCTAAGGCTATGCAGGATTTTCACTAAGTCAGACATGTGTCCTGTGGAATATCTTCAGGCGTCCCTGTTAGATTCCACTTGATAGCATCAGACAGAGGAAGATAAGGTATAATCATGGCAGTGGTTTGCATTTGCAGCTCCCTGTTTTGATGCACTACAATGTTTGATATGCCCTAACTATTTCAAAAAGTAGCAATATCATGTTTCAACTTGTCCTTCAGCAGATTGTTTTTTTTTTGCAGTTCAGTTCAGAGTATGCTCATATAGAATGGTTGAAGTGCCCCGCATTGAAAATTTTACTTACAGAAGTATTGATGGTATCTGTCAATTTTCCACCAATACAGCAGAAGGGTCACAAACGGTGCATTAGTGCATTGCTAAGTGCAACGTTTCTAAACTGCCTACATTTGAGTTATTCCAAATTGGGCAAAAGTGCATTTAATCACCCTGGTCTATGCTATAATGTTTTACACTACTCTTAATTTATTTTTTTGTCTTGGGTTAAACGGTTTGCATTGTCTTATTTTTCAGATTATTCATTTGTTTGTTAGGCATATTGTACCTAGTTATATTTTTCTGAAAAGTTGGTTTGTCACTTTGTTTGAAGATCATTTATGAAGTACTAGATACTTTCTCTGCCCCTTCAAAAAGATAGTAGTCTCTCCCTGTATTTGCTACTGTGTCTGTACAGAGCACTGCAGGTCCAACAATTCATGCTGGCTCCTGATTACTTTTGTCTGTCTGGAGACGCCTCGGCAAGTGCTCAATGGGGCGTGTTTATGTTGAGCACCCTGGCGGTTCCAAGGTGTTCTCATGCAGCGAGTGCTGCACACCACTCACCAACAGAAGTGAGCTCATCTCCACACGTTTCACAGGCTCCACTGGCAGAGCTTTCCTGTTCAACAGAGCTCTTAATCTCATTTACAGGTGGGTTATATTTGTGGTTTTCAGCTGACAAGGTTCAGTGACTAAGACCACATTCTGACACTCTACATCATAGCTACATATCTTTGCCAATACTGAAATGATATTTCCAAACTGCCCTAATTGATTTCGTTGATCAAGCTACTGCTATTGTGGTAACATTTTTTGTTTCTTAGAAAAACATTTGCCTCTTAGATTTGAAATGTCAGTTGTTGCAACTTGCGCCTGCCTTTGACCCCTCCATGCTTATGGTCAGAGTGCTAAGGCTTGGCCATTCAGGCATGAATTTTGACATTTTCTCTTTATGAAAGGTAAACACCAAAAACAAAGCTCTTTGTGGTATTTACATTTGTATTTTGGTCTTTCCTCCAAAATTGAGCTGTTTGTTGAAGCCATTTGTGTAATTTTTTCTTACCTCATATGAGAGTTGAATTTAAAAATGTTGCAGTACCTTCAATAATGCATGTATTATGATGCTTTTTGGCTTGAATAAAATACTAGCACCCTTCACAGAGCTCCATGCTGTTTTTTTCTTGAATTAGTGTTATGATTTTTCAAGCTCTGAACTTTGATCCTTTTTTCAGGTTCTGTCTATATTGGTTTGTACAAACATGGCTCTAAAAGCTGCTAAGGGTTGGCCAATTTTGTATGAATTTTGATGCTTTGTCTTGAATAAAAAAGCAAGATGTTATGCAGAGCTCTACATTGTCTTACTTTAAAATACATTTTAATTTTTCCTAAAAAACACTTTTCAATTGGTTGCTTTTCAGCACATTTTCAAACATTTTTGCCATGGTGATACTTGAAAATGCTATGGCTTTGCCAGTAGTTCATTAGTTTTTGTGTTCTGTGGTGCAATAAAAGAAAATCATCTTATGCAGAGCTTCATGTAGCTCTTTTATTTATTAAAATTTTTCTTAGTAAAATTCTCTGAGTTTTTACTTTGCACTTACATGAAGTCAAATATTTCAAAAGTTGTTTTAATTAGCTAATACAAAGGCCTGATTGGGTGGCCATGTGGTACCTGCACTGCAGCCTTGACTGATGAACCCTGTATACTAAGTAGGTTGCTAGCAATCTTCTCAAATGATCTCCATTGTTTCAAGTTTGTTGTGTTGCAGTAGCTGCATGCTTGTCTTCAATAGGTAGCTAGCTACTGTGCTGTTGTTATCATGAAGCCTGCATCTCTAAACTTTGTTGGCAGCGAGGTCCAAGCCCGCATGATGCTCACTGGACGACACATGGTCCGTGATGTATCCTGCAAGAACTGCAGAACCAAGCTGGGCTGGATCTACGAGTTTGCAACAAATGACGACCAAAGGTTGGTCAGTTATCAGCACTTGACTTGCAATAAACTTCAGAGCCCAAGATTTTGCACATGTATAGCTACCTCTAAAGCACATTTTGAAATAAGAAATGATTTGTTTTATCAAAACTAAGTGCTAAATCCATCCTTATGATCTAACCTGTAGCACAATATGATCAGTTCTTGAAGTTCTGACAATTTGGGAAATGAAAATTTAACCTGTAGGTAATGTGTTGAGTTCTTGAAGTCATCTTACCTTGGTATCTCACCTTGGTGGCCTCAAGACTGCTCAACAACCCAGCACAGCCAAAGTGCAGAGCAAGAGAGGAGGCACAAATGCCAGAGCATGCCAGAACTGAGAAAACACAGCAAAACAATGGCACTGAGAGATCCGGAAATTCGGGCTTCAAGCAACTTATCACACAGCTATCTTGTTAGTCACTACATACCAAAAAAAAACATACATATGTACATACACATACACACATATATACATGCATTAAAAATACATATACACACATAAAAATGTGCATGCATTCATTACTACACTCAAATTAAGCCTCATCCAGCTAGTCAAAATCTACAAAATCATCATACAGCAGATCAGCAAGGCCCTGCTTATAGCGAGTGATATCTGTCAACTGTACTATGTCAGCAGGCAAACAATTCCACACAGCAACACATCTCACACTGAAGGGCCTACTGCAGGCATCAGAAGAGCAAGGCAGAAACACCAACTTCAGCAGATGACCCCCTATTACCAACTCTTGGAGCCAAATAAAACATATTCAGGAAATCCTCTGATTCACATTGCAAAATTTTCCAATATTTTGATCAGGTCTGCCCTCAGAACCCATACTGGATCATCAGCACAGTTACACAACAGATACAGTTGAAGATCATCTGGACCCGTACTAGATCATCAGCACAGTTACACAACAGATACAGGTGAATACCATCTGGATCCATACTGGATCATCAGCATGGTTACACAACAGATACAGGTGAATACCATCTGGATCCATACTGGATCATCAGCATGGTTACACAACAGATACAGGTGAAGACCATCAGGACCCATACTGGATCATCAGCACAGTTACGCAACAGATACAGGTGAAGACCATCTGGACCCATACTGGATTATCAGCACAGTTACACAACAGATACAGGTGAAGACCATCTAGACCCATACTGGATCATCAGCACAGTTACACAACAGATACAGGTGAAGACCATCTGGACCCATACTGGATCATCAGCACAGTTACACAACAGATATAGGTGAAGACCATCTGGACCCATACTGGATCATCAGCACAGTTACACAACAGATACAGGTGAAGACCATCTGGACCCATACTGGAACTGGGATCTAGAGCTGTGAGAATACAATGAACCCCCACCTTAGAAAAATCAATAACTGACAATCTGCCTGCAATTACTGGATAGTGGCTGAGCGGGCAGGAGCAGTACCAACACAAACTCCCCAAAAATATGAAGAGAAAACTTTGTACACCCTGGCGGGATCATGTAATGTCAGGCCATTTGGCAGACTGAGTGGACTAACTGTTGGGCAACCATTCATCTTATATCTGACAAACATGGGACAGCATACAGTTATCAGGCTTGTTTAGTGAATTGGATTTATAAGGGTGTAGCCTTTCAATACCAATCTCTGAATTGAGCCTTCTACTTGCTTGAACCGCTTGTATGCATGTTGCGCCTTCAATCTCCCACTGGTAAGAGCAGGGGGTACCCTGATAGCTTGCAGGGGTTCGGAACAAAAATGCATAGGAAGTAGTTTATTTTTATAATAGAAACTTCAAAGGTAATTGCAAGAATGCCAAAAAAAACTTGACAAGCAATGCTTACTGAATTTTAACCTATTCAACATGAGACCAAGCCTACAAAATTCTGGCAAACTTCTCCTTAGGCCGAACGTTTTTCCCCTCCAACCGCGCACACCTCCCTACTCCCTGCAGAAGATCTAGCTACTAAAAGGCAACGATCATCTTCTGCTGTGGGAACGAGCACAATTCATTATTGGCCAGTAAAAGAGTAGGCTTCCTTACCCAGTGCCTAGTGATGAGAAGCAGTAAAAAAAATTGCACTTTTATTAGTTAAATGTTGCCATCAATAAGGAGGTCTGAAGACCCGTTAGCTATGTGTTAAATTAAAATCACCTCCTTACCAGGGCAAAAGTACAACAAAAAGTTGTGGTGGCGTGGTAATTCAATTGTGCCTTGGCTCTAGTGTATACGGTAGAATTATAACCTCGGCGGTGCATGCCTTTCTTGTTAATTGGGGCCTATGAAGTGAAGCAGGGTGTTGAGAGGCACTTTGGACTCTGAAAAGTCGTGCTCATATTTTCAGCCTCACATTGGACTCACGAGGCTGAACTCCCTTTGAATGTAGGCAATTTTAGAAAAATTAAAGTTGACATTGCAACCAATCACTTCACAGCCTAGACTTACTTATAAATGAGGTTAGGAGTTTGTTCAACAAATTTCATTTGACATGATCCAATCTCATAAATTCTTCCTCCACAAATAGAATAACACCCAGAGTAAACTGTGTCAAGTTTGTTTTCTCTCCCCTTTTCCACCCTTCCTCTTATGATATAAGGGTTTTTATCATTATGAAACTCACCACTTCACTTTTAGAAGGAGACTTTCTAAGTAAATTCCAATGTAGACTATAAAGATAGAGATCTATAAGTAATATATACAGAGACTATAAAAACAGTAGTTATGATTGTTTTTACCTTTTCTATGTTGCTCCCTGTTTTGCAGTGCTTTCTGCCTATTAGAAGTTGGACAGCTAATGGAAATTTTAGCATTTTACTGTTAATAATACTCTTCTTGTTTTATTAGGTTATATTGTATCAAGAAATGACAAATTGAATCAGAGCTGTCCATAAATATATTGTCCCTTCACAACTTGTTTTGTTTCTTGATTTTCGCTGTACATCTTGGAAAAAATTATTGTTATAGACACAGTAACTTGTTGAAATTGTCTTGAGAGAACAGCCCCATTAATCATAAGTGTTGCAGGTACAAAGAGGGGCGCGTGATACTGGAACGCGCCCTGGTGATGGAGACAGACGGCATCGACGAGTTATGATGGCGGGATGCACACTGTAGGGTCTCAGTTGCTCCGTCTACCTGCATCAACCCCACACCACTCGCTCCACCGTCTTCTGCTTCACCTGCTCATTGTTGGCCTCTACTCATCACTTCGACCGTGAAGCATCATGTGGTGTTGTCATCATAAATTACCGCCATGTGCCTGCTACCTAGGAGTTTCACAAACCACTCTTAGCCTTCGTGGGGCTGTCTGTCGTCTTCATTGACACTGCTTCACTGCCTCGTCGCCTCACTTTCTGTACCTGCTGGTCATAGCTGTACCTTTTCATGGTGAACAGGAGTATACTGATCTTATTCTCCATTTGGTGTGACCTCTTCTGATGATCGAGCATTGCTTCCGCCATGCGTGCCCTTGTTGCTGGCCCGTCGGGGTTATGTCATACTTGACGGAACCATGCTTTACGTTCGCTAAATTCATATGACAAAGTTAGATACCAAGTAGCTGTTTGGAAAAACTGGAACATGCATTATCGAATGCAGCTATGTTTTTTGGTGTAAATATCTGAGGTGTATTTTTTTTTGCATGTGAGCTTACCATCTATGCCTATCTATACTCTTCCTATTCAGACCTTGGCTGTATTTGCCTGAAGTATTTTTGATAGCACATAGCACACAGTCATTCCACTAGTTTGTTGCCTACACTAGGGCCAATGACCATTGTGTAATATTTATCTACATATATGACTTGCTCAACCTTCTTCTGTTCAGTGTACATAACAGAAATATCGTTTGATACTCTAGTTCAGTTCTTTCAGAAGACTGAGTTGTGAACTCTTTTCTTGCATCTTATATGGTGAATGTTCCAACTTCTGGTGGTGCTTGCTTCATTCCGTGGAGACTATTATTACAAGTACTCAGTGTACTAATCCTGCTGAGAGCTGTGAAACGGAGCTATTTAGCATAAATGTTGCTGTACGGTTATGAAGGAGGCAATATCTGCTTTTTACTTTTTGTAAACCATGTAGCTTATTTTGTGTGATGGCTTGAAAGCTACATGACTCAGACTTTTGCCTTTAATATGACTACTACACTGCGCATCAATGCTTTCGTTGTCTCGGGAAAAATAAGGCACGTTTTCTATCATACAGCAATGTCACCTCTGGTATATGTTATCCTAACAACCCGACGTGCATAGCGTTATGTATCGTGGTGGCTAGACAATAGTCTGTTCTTTGCTGTGGGCACGAGAAACTTGGCCACACGCGACATGAACGCATGATCACAAGAAAGTTATATATAAACTGATTTGAGACTCCTGATTACACTTCGGCGATGATTGAATATTTTGAAGTCGACGAGCCATTGTAAGATATTTTCAAATGTCACCGGCTGTGAATACTTGAAACTCTGTGAACCAAACAATACGATGCCACTCGTGTCTAGTTAGATTCCTGTGCCATCTAGTGAGTTCATTCGGCGGCACTGATATGACTTATTCATCGAGCACTTGTTGCGCCTAATAAAATCCAGCGGCAGTTTGATGTGTTCATCAGACAGCAATAGGCAGCTTTGCTGTGATTGGTCCATTGGCAACCGGCAGCTTTGCTGTGACTCGTCTATTGGCAACCGGCAGCGTTGCTGTGATTGCTCTATTGACAATTGTGTTGACAACCGGCTGCATTATTGTAACATGTCTGTTGGCAACCGGTAGCATTGCTGTTATTGATCAATTGGCCACCGTGTTAGTCATCAGACCGCGTCATGTTAGCATCTACCATATGATTTAAAGAGCACAGGATATATGGTTGCTGATTTTAGTTTGTATTTTATCTGCCTGACAGTGTTACACGCATTTTGTTGTTAAAATAATCATCACACGCTGCACTGAGAGTTAAAACGTGAAAAAAAGATCCAGTTGAATTCCTAATTACCTCTGCTGCTGCCAAGTATACAAATATCACAAAATCAATTTTAATATTTTATCAAGTCTACATTTCTATGCAAATTTTTCGAGTCTCTAAACTATTTGTTTTAAAGACATGGGTCCCTCTTTCTAAGTCATTGTATGACTAGGGACTGGAATACTTTGCAGTCGATAGATGTATGCCTGCCGCTTTGGACACAAGTTTCTTGTGATTTCATTATGAACGATAATCGTTGTTGATGGGTAGAGCAATGTTGCATACCTGTGCCAATTGAGAGGTTAATATTATCTAGCACAAGTTGGTCGCGTATTTGTGTTGGGACTTGAAACTGCACACAAGTTTGTTCCATATTTTTCTGGGTTGCTATAAATGTAAACTTTGTTTGGCTGATCCAGAAGCCACCCAAATTAGATAATTGTCGAGAACCAGCATCCAACACCATGAAGGAGGTTCTACCATCTGCCACCCAGACCTCTGGCAAAAACAGGGAGTCTAACAAGGGGCTGAAACCGACCTCAACGGAGAGAAGTTAGCAACAACTCGAAGTGTCGAAACGAAAAAAAACTAAGCAACTAACCCAGACTCCCCCAAGACGTTTTCACTAGCAGATGATCTCGTCATGAAGTTGGCAACAAGCATGCATGAATTGGAAAAATGCTTAAACGAAGTGGCTGGCTTTTCAGAGCAAGAAACCAACTGAAATCTGTACCGCAGTCTCCAGTAAAAGCGATGAGCATCTCATGAAACTCGAGGATTGTTGTAACTAGCCAGAACTTATCAAACCCTCGAAGAACCGACTGACCAAGAGACCCGCGACCTTTGCAAGCGCCTCCACATCTATTGATAGCTTCTACGACACTCGACCCGAAAACCCCCCTGAAATGGGTTGAGGGCTTCAGACGGCAAATATCAAGTGGTTCAAAAAAGTCCAACACATTTTTTAAAATTCAACTTCGCCTGGATACAGTTTGACATCGGGAAGCCTGTCGAATCTCACTCGGAGACTGCAAGGCATTAGATTATGTTCTGATTGGTGAACGTTAAGCTCGGGTCTACGTGACCTCCTCCACCCCGTCAGTCTTGTATGCGCACTCCAGATGCTTGTTTTCTGAAAGATGATATAGATTATGATTTTTTTTTAAAGTTATTTATTTAATCGGTTGCATTGTAATTATAGTTGAATTAGCTAGTTAGCTACACACTACGATCTCTTAAAAACTAGAGAAAAATGTAAACAAATTAGATATACAATTATCAAGAATCTTGAAACAATCACAGCCCAAATCACTCGCACATAAAAAAAAAAGAGTAGCTGGGTTTAGCTTAATTTGCACATAAAACAAAAGTTTTTTTATAAAGGTATCTACTGCAACGGACAGATGTCTAAGAGGTGAAACGGCAATGTCAAACAACAGATATGAATGATCAGCAAATAAATGAACACAGGTAGATTATTTTCACAGAGCAGTGATGTATGAATACTGAACTGGAAAACAGCGATTATTAATAACGTTCACATTCACGCCGTAGGCTGGCGGAATAGCAAATTATTATAAGAGACATTGCTCAATTGCATTTCACACACCACACCTTCAAGATACATGGACTGATCTCGCATTCATTAATTTAGACAATTTTCTGGTAACAGAAAGGATCTACAGAAGGCTTAGCATGGCTGTCAACTCAACAGTTTGAAGAGCACGAGTAGGCAAAGGTAACAAGAAGAACAGGCATGTCCCAGACATCCACTACAGGAGACTTTCACTTGCAACAATTGTCAAGATTAGCGGGCAATCTTTTTTAGGGCAATGTAAACTGGAAAGGCTACTGCTAAAAGCTTCCCTTTCTTGAAGGGCAGTGCCTTTTGTGTCAATTTTCATCCTTAAAATCGATCAGCTAGCAGAGATACTCCCTCGTGAAGGGAGGCTGCTTTCTTCACTACATGTACACGAATAAGCTACAGACACCCTGGCCTATTCACAATTTAACATGAACCACAGAAGTGTTCAGATCTAGTTAAAAACTAAGTTTTCTTTAACGAATTCAAATTTTTGCCATCTGTATCTGAAACCTGACATTTGAATGTCATCCCCGACGTACTCCTAAAACCAGCTACCGTTAACTCACATGGCAACCTCACATTGCAGCCTGCAGTCCCACTGCCGAAAAATTTGACGGAACGATCCTCTCGGTAACATTTTATAAACTGGGTGCTAAGCAAGACACCTGCATGAAATTGTACAAAACATTAATATGTTCACCTCAAGACAACGTTGCTTTAAACAATTCAGCAGCAAAAACTAGTCTCTCAACTCTTTATTTGGTCCTAGCAAGAACGCTATGTGCTTTAAAGTTGGAGCTTCCGCTCGACACCCATCGAATCCTTGAATGTACTAGCCAATTAACCTCTGCTTCCTTTTAGACAAGATAAACTCGTGCTTCAATGCTACTTCAAGACCGCCCTACGGGGGAGTCTGCATTAACTTCGCGTTGGGACTCCGGTGGAACATGAAAGCAAATAATAAATAAATAAATGCTACTTCAAAACAAGTAGCCTAATCAACAACTCAGCGTACACCAACATTACCAACAATTCCGATGAACGCCTTTTTTACGACTGAAAGAAATATCTGCCTGTAATTTTTTATACGTTTAGACAGTCTACTGCTACATGAGACATCACTTGCAAGGCACTCAAGCCTTCCTTATCAAACTGAATTCTGTAAATCAGCACGCCTTCTTGCACGATCAGCCAGTCAACTTAGCCTTGCAGTATTCCATCTAATATCTACCGCCAAGAATTTTCTTGACTGAAAGAACAGTATCCAGATTTTCGGCACTTGAAATAGCCATCTGAATTACCAAAGTATAACTTCCCCACAAATATGTCATCTTCTCAAGTAATTTGAGCGCGCTAACTCCGCTTAAAACTCAACATTCTTCACAGCCACTACGCAAAATAAAACACGACCTTTTTACAATGTCAGAGGCAGGCAAAGTGGTTGATTTTTTCTGGATTCCTGGTCGTGCGGGATCCAGCACCAAGGAAAATTTATCGCCCTCCATGACCAAGATTGATTCTCTATCATCAGTTTCATGTTTAACGTTTCACTGGAACAAAATGTGGCAACTAAGAAGACAAGACGCGTTCAGTAAAATTCTCCGCACCTGGACGGGAAACCAAGTTTTCAAACACTGCTGTACAGGACACTCAAGGATAACTAACAACAAACTAATGGACGCAGAAATGGGCCATTTGCGCCGCCATGCTCTCTGTGCCACCAGCAGCTATCAGCAGGAAGCATTTACTAATGGGGTACAATTCACTTGCGGCAGCTCGTTGAGTTTTTCTCAATCTCTTTTACTCTACAAAGCCTACTCAATGACCCCTCCTACAAATAACAACTAATCTATTGGTACAACCAACTGCCTCTACGAAGCAGTGTCAATGTTGGATTTTGGCGCAGTCAAGGCAATTCAATAACTTGGGGGTACTCTAGCATAATAATCACGGGACCGACAAAGACCTACTTGGAGAACTAATTATAAATCTTTCATTTATTTGGAACGAGAGGAAAGAGAGAAGAAGAAGAAGAAGCAACAGAAATCTTTAATTTGAATACAGCCGCTGTTTTCGCACGCAAACTAGTGTATGCCCACCAACCAAAATCGATGAACTGCGCACTCTACAGAGGAGCTCACTGTCAATAGCTGACATCAGAGCTCCGGTAGGAATGGTTCCCTCTAATCTAATCTTTGTTATTCAATTAATATATGGAAATGAAAAAAAATAGCTTCAATTTACTGAACAGCGCTCGTATTTGAAGCTTAGAAAATATGAAGACATTGTTCACCTGTTGCTGCTAAGAAATGGTATATTTATTATTGTATAATTGCAAGCTGTGGGAGACCATGGCTGGTTACCAAAGAAATTAACCTGTTGAGCTCTTGCCGGAGGAGTTTTTTCGTGCCAATGAACCTCCTTAGAGATTTTTCACGCATTAAAATCATATGCTGTTTTCCACGCATAAATATGATTGTTATTTTTTAGTCGAGTTCTCACAGGAGATGAAACGCAGTTGGCAAATATTACAGCTTTATCCAGCAAAATTTTAGAAACTTATATTGTTATTTTTAATGATTTTATTGATAATCAACGCTTTAACAATCAGGCAACATATATTTAAACAGTCAAACAGTCTTTAATGCACAGTTGTTCGCGGAATGCAGCTGATTTTGTGCAGCAGCACTATCAACGCTGCTTTTATTCATGATATTGTTTGCTTTCCATTCCCCCAAAAATAAATTATGGTACTAATCAATCAAAATTGAACGGCAGGCGAATAAGCACCTTTTTTTTTTCTCATCAGCATTACTACATGCATCTGTCATTAGTTGCAGTCGATGTTGTCTGTATTACATAAAGTATCTTTAGCAAGAGTTGTGTATTTTCCCCAAGCTATCTTATAACGCTCCTGAAACATTTGATCCTGACTTTTTTTTTTAACTCATCATGATAGTTTTCTTGGAAACAGATGATAATTTATAAATTAATAATTCACTAGCTATAAATTTGAAGCTATTTCTGAGATTTGTTATATATATTTTTTTCTCTCTCTCTCGCTTTATATAT
>SDVV010007430.1:0-17792 GCA_016164225.1 Gammarus roeselii
GCTGGGAGGGGGAGGCAGAGGTTCCAGAATTCAGAGGGGCCTCTTTAGGGTCCCACAGTTTCTCAAAAGGCTCCCAAAGGGTCTCAAGGGAGTCCCAAAAGGCCCCAGAAAGATCCAAGTGGACCACCCCAAATCCACCTGGTCTCCCAAGTCCCCCGGGTTCCCGAAACCCCGGGTCCTCGAGTCCCGCGGATCCCACGAGTACCTCCTCTCCCTGGGTCACCTCCTCTCAACCAACCTCGATACATATAATAATAATGATAAAATTCAAAATTTATCACCATGAAAAAAGGGCAGAGAAAAATAATAGAGCCCAAGCAAGAAGAAATGATAAAATACTAAAATAAAGTGTTAATGATCTATAAAATGAATAAGCATCCATCCACCATAAAAGCATCGCTAGGGTAGCATCGCTAGGGTAGCATCGCTAGGGTAGCATCGCTAGGGTAGCATCGCTAGGGTCACATCGCTAGGGTAACATCGTTAGGGTAACATCGTTAGGGTAACATCGTCAGGGTAACATCGCTAGGGTAACATCGCTAGGGTAACATCGCTAGGGTAACATCGCTAGGGTAACATCGCTAGAGTAACATTAATAGGGAAACCACGATAGGGAAACATCGTTAGGGTAACATCGTTAGGGTAACGTCGCAGGGGTAATATCGCAAGGATAATATCGCTAGGGTAATATCGCTATGGGTAATATCGCTAGGGTAATATCGCTAGGGTAATATCGCTAGGGTAATATCGCTAGGGTAATATCGCTAGGGTAATATCGGTAGGATAATATCGCTAGGGTAATATCGCTAGGGTAATATCGCTAGGGTAATATCGCAAAGTTAACATCGCTAGGGAAGCATCGCTGTATGGTAACATTTGACTGCAGGTATTATGAGAAAAATGTCTAAGCTAAACTGCATAAACCCTTTCTGTTTCGGGTAGCGGAATATTGCTATTTGGATGTTGTTTGTCAACCATCATAACTGAGAGCTATGTTTTAAGTGCGTAAAGATGCAGAGATACGAGTAAGGAAAGAAGTCATGGTATGCTGCAACTTATTCATATCCGTTTCAATGTTAGCGTATGTATACCGCAAGCAACAGATACTAGAATAAAAAATACAAATGATTGCTAACTCATGGTTGAGGACTCTAATATGCAATGCATTACAAGTACAACCGCAGAGCTTATGGGATTGCTGTCATTTTTGATTGATGGCTATTCCATGCAGCCCACCCTGCTCTCCTCCTCATCACTTCTTTGTTCAATTCGGTCAAGCACGGAAACATCCTACAACACCTAATTTGTCTCCTCAGGATGGAAGGTGATACTTGGCGCCATTGCCTGCCAGCTGTTGGAATCGTCTTGGGAGGCGGGCAGCCGAACTGGTCCAGCAAGAGGCTTTATGATAAGACTTTTTTGAGAGCAAATGGTTGTAGTTTTGAGTTTACCTAGACTCATCCCCATATTTATAGGAATAATCAAATTTGATTTTGTGGGAAAATGGTAAGTTTGAGTAATAAAGTTGACTCCACTTACTGTCTTCATATTCATAGGTGTGGTCCTGCTTAATTAAGTTAATCATGTTTGGAAGTTTGGAGGTTCCATATACAGCCGTCATACGGTCAAATGCTCTAGGCACATCTAAGGCACATCCACACGCCAAGGACAGCAAACACTTTTCATTTCAAATATTTATCTCCATTTAGACTAAACGATCTATTATGGTTCAGTTCTTGTGTTGGATACAGTTAGCCTAATATCTTGATATATTTATAAAACAATTGAACATTTTTTATGTTGAATCAGGAAGCGTTGCACCTGATCATATTTGGACATGGAAACCAGACTACTCATGCACTGAAAGTATTCCCATGTTCAAACATAATCCTGAAGAAAATGTATGCGTTACCCCAGCACATGACAATACAATTATTTAATCAGGATGCGAGAATCCTGTAAATGATCACAGGGTCACCCTGTTCCTTCGGAAACCAACAAATAACAATTCGAAGACTGTACACTTAAGGATTTAGCGCGGTTAGGCGGCTAAAAAAGTGTATGATAGTTACTACTTGAGGTGGCATCCCACACAAACAAACCCGGGCTGCCCATGAGGGGCCTTAATGGCATCTTCCCTCATCCATCTTAGGGTGACCACTCTCGCCCATCAGCAACATTTCATTATCTCGTTAAGAAGCCTTCGTTCCCCTCTACTCCCTCTCTACCCCACACACAGCTACCTCCTCAGTGCTTCCCCACGCAGTGTTGCCCCACACGCAGCGGTGTTAAGTTCCTTAACGAAATGCATAAAAATTCACTTTGTCACTGCTTCTTGGGCCAGGCGGCCTGTCGAGACCCGGTCAGTTATGTCCGGAATGTAGACTCCTTTTAGGTCTAAGTAACTTGTCGGCGACATCTGTTGGGCAGAAAAGTTTACCTAATAACGTGAGTTGTCAGGGTACTGATGACAGATGGGGTAGGGCTGACCAGAAGGCGGTGTTGTGCCCGTTGCGACAATGTCTTGGAGACTTCCTCAGCAACAGGATGGTGGGGAATTTACTCGAGATCAACATAAAACAATGATGGCAGTACAGACGTTTCGAATGAACGGATAATTCTGAGATCCACAACGTACATGTTTATTCGTGTAAGGAACGTGTTCTAAGGTCGCATAAGCTCATTTGAAATTTCATCAGAAGTTTCCAATAAAGTTTGACGATGCCTGGAGTGAACTAAAAATTCGCTTCAAATTATTGAACGATATGAGTAACGTTTGCCGAATGTATCAAATGATTTTACTTACACGCATATCAAACGATAAAAAATACAATTGTATTGTTAACAATTACAATGCTGCACACATTTTGATAGGATTCAGCAATGAAATCCGTAACAACAACAACGGCAAGTCGAACACCAACGTAGTGCATCACGCGCATCTGGTTTGTTATACCCTTCACTATCACGCACCTTCACCGTAAGGTGACGTGGGGTGACAAGGGTCACTTATTCATCACTCACACATCGTTCACGCAGGAACCAGCGTTTCCCTTCCTCTAATAACATGCCACCAACAACAATGTTAACGAGCCCTTTATGAGACGATCCTTATCAGGTGAAACACCGCGCTTGACAAAATAAACCACTCGCAAATGATCATCCTAATAAGGCATTGTTAGGGAGGGTGAAAGTAACAGACAGGGATGCTTTAACTAATTATATGTAACGGTCGAGGAAATGATAAAGCTACAACGGGACTAAGTCTTTGCATTGTATTGATGTCGCCTAATTTATAATAGGAATTGCATTGTGTCGTACCGTTTAATACTGCAATGTCAAAGGTTGTTATCAATGCATTGTGTTGTACCGTTTAATACTGCAATGTCAAAGGTTGTTATCAATGCAGTGTGCCGTACCGTTTAGTACTGCAATGTCAAAGGTTGTTTTCAGCTTGTTTCGATAGTCAACAATTTATGTTTACGATGCATGGCCTGCGATGACCTCAAATTTTGAAAGGTGACTGACCCCATACTCCACATTTTCCCATTATCACGGTTAACGTGACTTGAAAAAAAAGGAACTTCTGGAAATCTTTTTATCGTTACAGGCCAACATCAACATCCAGAGCCTCCCACGCTTGTCAAGATTTCCTGTTCATGGTATTGAATGCTTTTCTCCGAGATTGTTGGGGGTTCAGCTCTATGATTGTAAGATTGTGTTACTTGTCAGCTCTATGTTCGCAAGATTGTCGCTGGTCAGCCCTATGATTGCAAGATTGTGTTCCTCGGGCTAACATGCAACAGTTCGGATTAGGATGAGCTGTCTCGAAGAAAACGCTTGGCTTCGTGTGTCACTGGAAGATGTTTGTCAATAAAATTTAGTAACGGAAAGTACCAACTGAGGCACTGATAATGTATTTAATTTTACATTTACACCAAGGCTTCGAACACTTCGTAAATTTTTAATCTGTTCGCAATTTGTTAATTGCTCAAAGTCTAAACCAAAAAACAGTGCTCTGTTCTGAGAAGTTGTGCACAACCACATCTTCGAATCTGGGCTTTAAACCACATGCCGCCACATCTCCAATCACGTTTTCACCTAATAATCAATAGAAGAATATCGAAAACATATTACAATCAGTCATTAATCTACGCAACGTATAATGATCGGACTAATGTCCCCATGTGATTGAGAAATGTTATAAAATTTTACCTCTATCTTCATTTTAACGACGAGCCTGCACCATAAAGCACGAACGTGATGAACTGAAGCGAGCTTAAATATTCAAAATGATATTCGTTGGTATCTGTTTTTTTGTGAAAAGTTCAAATTTTTACTGAAGTCTTTATGAATAAAAAATTGGGAATCGTGACAGTTCGTTAACATGTTTTTAGCTCAACAGAATCGGGTCTCTATTTACCCGAGTATTGCGCAGCTTCACCTAGAAACAATGGCTACTATCGAAGGAGTGTACATATGAAGAATAACAATTATACTACAGAATTAAAGGTCAATGGTCTTTTAACCGCTCTGATGAAAAATCCTACCATTCGGAATTTTATGTATTAAGTCAGGCCTCCCTGGAGTAGGAAACCACAGATCAGAAAAATCGGTGAATAATATTTAGACATAAACTTGTGTACTTGCAGATTTTATTTATGAAGGCAGTTTATGGACATATTTCCTGCCCTTCACTTCTTACGATGTTCCTAGAAACTACAACTTAGACAAAGCGCGATTAGGGGACCCAAAAATAAATTATTATTTGTGAAAGGTGCTGAGTACATCTAGGAGGTCAGTGTTCTTCAATTTGGCTGTTGGAGATTGCCAGGCGGATCGTCGGATGGACGCAGACGGCTACGGTCGGCAACGACAAGAAGGAATGGCGAAGGCGGCTGAGGTTAGTGAGAATGACTACGGACTTCCACGGAAGGTTACGGAAGGCCACGAATGGCCATGGACGGCCACGGACCGCCACGGATTACCAAAGACAGATACGGACTGCCATGCAAGGACGGCTACGAACGGCCAAGAACTGCTACGGATGGCCATGGGAGGCGCGAACGGCTGCAAGGGTTGCTATCAGCTGCAATTATATATAAGAAAGTAGGGCACCGTTAGTATCGAAACACTTTATTGCATAATTCTTTTCGATGACCGTTCTTACAAAAAAAACGTTGGTAAAAAAATGTATAATTTTGACGAATTAAAACGGATAATTATTAATGTTAGGCGGCAGTTTTGCAGCATATCATCAGACTCTTTCCACATTTAAGTATGTACCACCATCGAACTCGCTAAAAAAATGTCATAAAATACCATGGGTATAAATGATTTGCCTGAATTGATATAATCCTAATTATTAAGATATAAGTTCCTAAAAGGCTCCCAAATGATAATATATCGTAATAATACCGATTACAACGCGCATGCGTCATGCCATGGACATGTTATGAGATTAGCTAATTTTTTTAAAGTAACATGAAATTGAGAGAATGCAGCAATGCGATACCAACATAGACACACTGCATGCTTACTGCGACTGACTGATGGCGTGTCAGCATAGACACACTGCATGCTTACTGCGACTGACTGATGGCGTGTCGGCATAGACACAATGCATGCTCACTGCGGCTGACTGATGGCGTGTCAGCATAGACACACTGCATGCTCACTGCGGCTGACTGATGGCGTGTCAGCATAGACACACTGCATGCTTACTGCGGCTGACTGATGGCGTGTCAGCATAGACACACTGCATTCTTACTGCGGCTGACTGACGGCGTGTCAGCATAGACAAACTGCATGCTTACTGCGGCTGACTGATGGCGTGTCAGCATAGACACACTGCATGCTTACTGCGGCTGACCGATGACGTGTCAGCATAGACACACTGCATGCTTACTGCGGCTGACTGATGGCGTGTCAGCATAGACACACTGCATGCTTACTGCGGCTGACTGATGGCGTGTCAGCATAGACACACTGCATGCTTACTGCGGCTGACTGATGGCGTGTCAGCATAGACACACTGCATGCTTACTGCGGCTGACTGCTGGCGAATAAACAGTAGGTCTGTCAGTATAGAAATACTGCATGCGTACTTCGGCTTACTGATGGCGTATAAACAGTAGGTCTGTCAGTTTAGAAACACTGCATGCTTACTGCGGCTGACTGCTGACGTATAAACATTAGGTCTGTCAGATAGGAACACTGCATGCTTACTTCGGCTTACTGATGGCGTATAAACAATAGGTCTGGCAGTATAGAAACCCTGCATGCTTACTGCGGCTGACTGCTGGCGTATAAACAGTAGGTCCGTCAGTATAGGAATACTGCATGCTTTCTTCGGCTTACTGATGACGTATAAACAGTAGGTCTGTCAGTATAGTAGCACTGCATGCTTACTGCGGCTGACTGCTGGAGTATAAACAGTAGGTCTGTCAGTATAGGAACATTGCATACTCGCTGCGACTGACTGAGGGTGTATAAACATTAGGTCGGTCAGTATAAAAACACTGCGGGTAGATTAATAGTATAGGTCTGTTCAGATCGTACATCACGGAGCGAAGAAGCACGATTTGGATCACATGTAACGAGAGCTAAAATTGCAAAGAAGTACATAAACTCCGTAGATGATCATTCCTTAAATGACCCTTCAAAGAAGCTCCATAGACATCAGAGCTTATTAGCAGTCTGATAGCATTATTTGAAAGCATGGTGGACGGAGTCCTCCAACCCACAATATAGAGCACTAAACAGCTATGCGCAAACCTTTAAATAGGATGTTCAAGCGATTTACAGAAACAGCCCCTTGTTATCAAGGCAAACATAAACAAGCCTGGGATTAGATGCTTCAAATGGCTTAACTTGCCATAACGGAGGTGATCTAGTAACTCTTGGGGTAGGCTAAAAGGGAGAGGGGGGGATAAGAGGGGAGGGGGTCCTGTAGAGGTGTACCAGCCAGGGGCTGTGATCGACTAATCCCTGGTCAATCAGTCGAGTTATCAACTGATTGACAACGGATTAGAAATTCAAATAGGTCATTCTGTTCATCTTTTGAAATTCATTTTAAAGTGAACCTCGGGAGAAAAGAAGTTGTAGAAGAAGGCAGAAACTGCCCGGGATGTATTTAGTGATAAGGGGTTAGAAGATAACATGATTAAGTTGTTTGGTAATTAGCAGAATGAAAAAAAAATGCAGGAGGAAATTCGACTGGTTGATGAAAATTGTGACAAATTGACAGGGTGTATTGGTATGTTGGATTGTGTGCCAATAAGGGCCTGATGTAATCCTGGATAACGTGTAATTTGGGTAACGTGTTTACCTCGATCACGCGTAATCCTGGATTATATACGTGTGATCATTGATTAAGTATAATCCTGGATTCTTCTGGTTTACGTGTAATCCTGGGTTACGTGTAGTTCTGGGTTACGTGTAATCCTGGGTTACGTGTGATCCTGATTTACATGTGATCCTAATTTACGTGTGATCCTAATTTACGTGTGATCCTAATTTACGTGTGATCCTAATTTACGTGTGATCCTGATTTACGTGTGATCATGATTTGCGTGTGATCGTGATTTACGTGTGATCCTGATTTACGTATGATCCTGGTCTACGTATGATCCTGATTTACGTATGATCCTGGCTTACGTGTGATCCTGGTTTACGAGTGATCCTGATTTACGTGTGATCCTGGTTCATATGTGATTCTAGTTTAGGTGTGATCCTAGTTTATGTGTGATCCTGGTTCACATGTGATCCTAGTTCACGTGTGATCATGGTTCACATGTGATCCTAGTTAACGTGTGATCCGGGATTACGTGGCGCATACCTATATACTGCAACCCCAGCGTTGAGGCAACCCATTTTGCCTCTCGATTCCTCTTGTGTCATGGATTAGATAAGATTATGGATCAGGTATGATCAGGGATCAGGTGACATTAGGGATCAGGTATGATCAGGGATCAGGTATTATCAGGAATCAGGTATGATCAGGGATCAGGTGATAATAGGGATCAGGCATGATCAGGAATCCGGTGACATTAGGTATCAGGTATGATCAGGGATCAGGTGATAATAGGGATCAGGTATGATCAGGGATAAGGTGATAATAGGGATCAGGTATGATCAGGGATCAGGTGATAATAGGGATCAGGTATGATCAGGGATCAGGTATGATCATGATTCAGGCATGATCAGGGATCAAGTGATAATAGGGATCAGGTATGATCAGGGATCAGGTGACATTAGGGATCAGGTATGATCAGGGATCAGGTGACATTAGGGATCAGGTATGACCAGGGATCAGCTGACATTTGGGATCAGGTATGATCAGGGATCAGGTGACATTAAGGATCAAGTACGATCTGGGATAAGGTGACAATAGAGATCAGGTATGATCAGGGATCAAGTGATATTAGGGATCTGGTATGAACAGGTGACATTAAGGATCAGTTATGATCACGAATCAGGTAGAATCGCGTTGATATAAGCAACGCAGCAGAGCGTAACACTCTGTATTTGACGATTCAACATCTAGTTAATTGTAATGACAGGTTGACAAATTACAAGCGACTAAAGCAAATGACAATTAGAGTCAATCCCGGTTGAGTCATGTTCAGGGTGACGGAAACATGCGCTCCTAATAATGGGTTAAGTGAATTAGGCAGGAATGGGCATTAAACAAACTAAAGACTAGTAAATTGGAGTAATATTAAGCTGCGGTTGAGTGCAATCTAAGGTCTGTAGATAAACAACTATTTGTTATATCTATTGATCGTTATACACGAACAATTAGAGTCAATAGACGGAATAAAACAATGACCCCGAAGCTTGACTTCTAAATTTGATACTAGGATCTGAGGAGGTAAGCAATCTGATACGATGATCTGAGGTGTCAAGTAATGTGATACTATGATCTGAGATGGCAAGTAATCTGATACGATGATCTGAGATGGCAAGCAATCTGATACGATGATCTGAGGTGGCAAGTAGGTTTGTTGAGATAATCTAACCTTCCATGCTACAAATACACTGTGTCAACCTTATACCACACAAAAATATATATTAATAAGCTACTAGATTGATTAGATTAGATTACATTATGTTAAGGAAACAAACCAAGCGCAAGTGCTCATTTCGAGTTGTTTCCATGAAAGAAGAGTGGGGGACTGCCAACGAAGCAATAAAGGATAGAAAAGAGCGAATGGCTACCGCTACCACCGCAGTGCAGGACAGTTATTTCAGCCCCGGAGAAATAACGGTTGAGTGTCACATCTACAGTTGTATGATAAGGTGAATGGAGCTGGGATGCGAAAAATCTAAGTCTCAGGCGGTCGCGCCCCAGACTGTCGAGCCGAGATGGATACGCCCACGCGCTCAATGGACTGGTACATTTGCTCTAGGGTATGCAAATTGGCTTGCTCCAAATGTTGAAATGGGGTCGCTAACTAGGTATTGAGTCTAGATCGAAATGAGCACATGAGTTATGAGATTTGAAAACATACGCAAAAATTTAAAGAGTACCACTCGCAGTTTCCTACACGGTGGTGTTTAGAACGATAAGAATTCGATGTGCTTGTCGTTCCAGGAAGCGTTTTTGACAGGTTCAAGGTGAGACGCCGGAGGGATCTCACCTTATAATAGATCCACCTTAAGCAGCTCCAGACTCTAGAACGCAAAAAATGTAAGAGTGCACAACACCCAATTTACGGGGCAGTGGGCCTCCCCTAAGTGTTTAAGACAATAAATTTTTTGTGCACTATGGGGATATTGAAGAGCTTTTTGCAGCTTCAATGTGAGACGTCAAAAAGACATCTTTGAGTAGAGTTGCTCGTGGCCGCTGATGAATTGTAACCCATGGTAGCGATAGAAAAGCCCAGTATTAAAATGTTGAAAATGGCTTTTAACATAGTTTCATAATGTCGACTATGAGCTCTCCAACAGGAGTGGTACAATTACCTAGATAATTACCTAGATACAATTACCTAGATAATTGGTAATTGTACCACGAGTTGTCTTCATGTTGGACATGAAGACAACTCGAACATCTGTAAAGAGGAGTGTATATACATTTACATGTCATTCAGCTTTCCGCAAACCCGGATCCCGCCTCGGATCTGTGCTAGAGGAGAGCAAGCTGCTAATTTTCCACGATGCACCAGTCATCGTTCTCAGAGAGGATCGGCTGCGAAGGGGAAATATCGTTAACGCATTTTTGTATTCCTTCATGGCGCAATAGGATGGGGAAAAACTATTGGTATTCTACCGATTCTATTCCGCTCCGTCGAGTATGGGCAGCTGGCTCAGCTCATGTGCGGTTTCGATTCCCGGCTATCATGGTCCAGAGAATCTGCTTGTGCCCGGTGTTTTGGTTTGCTTGCAGCAGAGGAACTATTAATCTTACAGGATGCAAGTGACCTTGACGTGTTTAAAGGTGGTTGTAAATTCCGGTGCAGGCTCAAACCCACTACTGGTAGCCTTGACATCAAATTAATTAAATCAAATCATTTATTGAAGTAACACACGTATAAAAGAAATGCTAACAACAAGCTCTTATAAAAGTACTATAAGTACATGAGATTAAGGGTGGCTGGGAGTTGCCATTGCAAACACCTAATCGATATATTACGGAAAGAATAGATGGTTCCTAAATGAATAATAATAATGCGGATGATACGAATTGTAACAGGTAAATGAAGTGGATAACAATAATAACACTTATAATAATGTTAGTGATAATCGCAACAATGATAACAGTCGTGATCAACATACTGATAACCCTAATAATTAACAGAATCGTTCCGCTATAATAGAAATAATAATCATGAATTTTAATAATAATAATCATAATAGTATTCATCAATGTTATTATCATTATAATTATCATTATTAAAAACAATCACTGCTACTTTAGGAAAAGCCGCGTCGTGCCCAGTCGGCAGTCTCACGTATCTCGATGTTTGTCGTGAGCGTTTTTGAACGCATTCACAGATTTACGCCAACTATACGTGTTCCAAATCCGTGAGATTGCGAGCGGGGGAAAAGTGTTGCGCTGTAGTCGTAGCGAAACGTTTTTCACAAGTTCCGACTTGTTATTTCGTGTGTGAATGTTGTGGTCATAGTCGAAGCGGCCGACTTCGACTGAGACCAGAAATTGTGATGCTAAGCTTTTTGACTGGGACCGGAGGTTGTGATGTCAAGCTCGATGATCCTACCCTCGTAGCTGCGGTTACTTAGCTGCGGGATGAGCTTAGTAGATCGAAACTGGATGTCTCGCCACATGTGTAGAGACCAGTATTGGATTGGATACCCAAGGGTGGGACGAAAGAAGGTCTCATAAAACGACTGCACCACGTCCTCTGTTGAAACCCAGATAACTTTTTGCTTTCTTGTAACTTTCCTTAACATGCGCGTCCCATTTCAAGTGTTTTAAAATTAAATTTGGACGACCACGTCTTGCAAGAATAATGCAGCCACATGGTCACTACCTGTCATTGTGTAGTTGAAGTTGGCATTGTGTGCATAACGATACATTTGACAACATTGAAGGGCATCTGCCACGCTCCCGACCATCCGATGAGTCTTTTGAGATCTTGTTGGATCGCAGTCTCTCCCGACCCTACATGCAGCATGCCAGTGCTTTCTGTCATAGGCAAATCTCGATACCTTGCATTAAGCCTCGCCTCCATGTCGTTCACAAAGATGAGGAAGAGGACTGGACCCAGCGCACTGCCATGAAGAACCCCAGAGGTGACGGGCTTCACTCGGACCACTTGTTTGTGCCTTCTCGATCGTACACGTTGATCACCTTGCTAAAAAAGTTCAGCAATTCGTCAGAGAGCTTCTCATGCGACAGAAGCCATACTGAGTGTCGTGAATCAGGCTGTAGTCATCTAGATCATCGACGAGATGATCTCGGATCAACCTCCCGAAGGCTTTGCACACAAACCACGTCAAACTGATTGGGCAACAATTGCTGGGCAATTGTCGGTTTCATTTCATCAAGATTGGCGCAAACTTAGCAACTCTACCATCTTTATGGACTTCGCTACTCGCCTTAGAGAAAAAAAAAATTTGGGCATCGCAAAGTTGTTCTCGAGTTTCCTTGAGAACTTTTGGGTGGAGTCCCACAGGCCCAATAAACTAGAAGAAATGAAGTCTTTCGAATTTTGAGCAACTTCTTCTCGGGTGAACACAATGTTGTTGATGGTAACATCCCAGAAAAAAACAGCGAACTATTCATAGCTCGGGTGATCAACTGCAAACACAGCCCAAGAAGCATTCATCACAGTGGCCATGTCTTCAGGTGACGTGCTGATGGCACCATCATCATTCATTAATGGGTCAACCGAATCCCCAACGATTCTACGCTAATTGCGATAAAATTATTTTGAGTTCTCTCTGTCGTCTCGCGCACTTGTTAGATTCGGACTAGCCTAGTAGCTCTCCTACACGCCCGGCGATGTAGATTTCTTGCCTCGTTCGTGTTATCCTCCAATCGTTGCGAATTTAATTGATCGCGACGATTTAAGGACCTAGTGACTCGATAAACCACCAATGAGGCCTAATCTTCTGGCAGGGATCAATTGTCCTCATATGTATGCACCGATCGCATGCCTGGTAACTTTTTCTTTAAAGATACGGCAGCAATTATCCTGAAACGACAGGATACTCGGACCTACTGAAATCTTTCCGTATCTACGCCGCCCCATCGAGTTTGAGCAGCTGGCTTCCCTCTTGGACGGTTTCGGTTTCTGATTATCATGGTCTGTGGCAAGTCGAAGACCAAAGATCTGTTCCCGGTCTCTGGTTTCCGGTCAGGCTGACTGAACGTAGGCGGCCCGGACAAGGGTTTAGGGGTGGTAGAGAGCTATGTGCTCACATCTAGTACCTGTGGCTCTGACTTGTGGGGTGAATGCGAGTTGCCGTTGTGGACTTTTACCCAACACAGTACGGTAAGAAATCAGTGCTTGACCAGACTTTCTCGCAATCGGACTATAGGACCCCCCCGGGTACGCCTTTTCATCCATCTGTATAGCATGGATAACAGCTCGCAACCTTCTACTTATTTCCTCTCGGTGTTCGACAGGCCTTTGCTAGCCTTCTCCATAACAGGACGTAAGTTTCTACTTCGGCTGACGCGCAATCCCCAAGGTGGCGGTATCCTCTCTTCCTCTTCATTTGCATCCCCTTGTCTTTCTCCTCTTCTCGCCCTCCTACACTGTACTCGAGCCTAATAGTTCAAATTACCTACAATTCCTACACTACTAACAAACCCAAACACTAAATAGCACGACAAGTAACTATAAAATGTACACAATAATATGAACACACTACACAATACCATAGTCACACAAATAAATTAACCACATAATCAACTGTCACGGGAATACAAACTTGCTTTAATGCTCCAAGAAATTCATCGGGTCTCCGCATAACAAGACTCACTAGCAGGCGGAGTTTTTGAGTACTAAGAGTCTGGAAATCAGTCGGTATTCAGCGCAAGGCTTGTAGCTTAAATGAGCAGATCGGGCGAAGGGAGATATTGCTACTGAGGATCGAGAGAGTATTCCCACCGGATCTCCAGACATGGTGGAGGTAAAAGCATAAGGTCGGAAATTAAAACGAGACCATATAATATCTGAAGTAATCGGACCTAATTAATGCATTACACCTTAGCCTTCCTTCACATAAGAATAGGTTGCATGAGTTTTTGAAAATTAAACTACCTGATTAAATAAAGTTCTAGAGAGTTGTATTCGATATCTTTGTAAATTCGTCGATTGAAGAAGCGATTGTGCAGAGAGATCACGAAGCTCTGTAACTCGAATGATGACGTGGCGCACGGAAATGGTTTCCCTTTACGTATGAATGGTTAACAATGTTGCACAACGAAGAGGATTTTTTCTAGAGATGGTAGGACGAAGCCAACAATGGTAGAATCTTTGTTGCCTACCATTTCGTCATTGCAGGTACTACTGAAAGATAGGACTGAGTAGTGGTAACAGAACTGATCGTATCAGACCTCCTTCTAGAGCAAGGTTGATACATCATTGAGATCGACCTAATGTGTGTTTTCTGTCAACAGAATGCCATGCGACACTAAATAAACAACCTTTGGTTCCACTCACTACAACGTACTGCGATGTATTGCTCCAATGCTGCAAAGCAGCGTATCCGTTGCACTGATTCATTGCCTCCATCTTAAGCACCAACATCAGGCAAGCATATGTCAGTTCAGCGGTACCCATTTGCTGTTGACCAATAATGCTCCGTAGTTGCTGCAGCGGTTGCCGACCGAGAAATCAAGTGTGCTGGGGTTTTGTCGGTCTTTGTTGGTCGAACGTTGGATCAGCACCGAATAATTGAGGTTAGCCTTCACAGCGGCGCATTGTTCGAACATTACCCAATTAGTCATCTTAGGCCTTCACATTAGGCCTTCACACGCAACGAAGTACTCCCAAAATCGCTTGTGCAACTGGCCCCTGAACTGGCCCACTGTTGAACCAATGTTGGTGCGTTAGTGAATGAGCAATATTGCGTTTGCCTGGATACAGCCAGAGTATGGGGTAGCAGTAAAGCACCCGAACACAGCCCCTCTTCTCTTCCTCCTCCTCAACCCACTTCTTCTCCATTCCCAGGCTGTTTATTGTGTAGGCAAGTCGGCAATCACGATTCCAATTGCACTGATGTATAGCCGGTGTTTACAGGGCTATTTGCCCCTGTCATGTTTGGTGGTAGTCATGATGCTTGTCCGTCTGTCTGACCCCTGCCTTGGCGTTCGTTCCATGCCTGCCCGCATGGAATTTATGGCAAACATGATAACAGATTGAATCGGGTCATTTATCGTCTATGACGAGGATGATGCATCGAAGGAGGGCTGCCGCTGCTGCCTCTCCATCAAGTGTTGGTACAGATGACCAAGGGGAACGTCGGCCAGCATATTGATCTCTGTGTACATCTATTAATTTTGGGAATAATACTTACTACTTACCGAGATTGTCTTTGATCTGTATAGCGAATTCCGTAGCTCCAGAACTGGAACTAACTTTGTGGGTTTGAAGTACTTGAAAAAATGATCATTTTATATTTTGACGTATTACTTAGTCAGGTTTATTTTCTAAGTAACTCCAGTAAATTTATCAGATTTGTATCATCCGATAACGGTAAGGGATGCATGAATGTCACGAAGTTTGAAGTGGATGGAAATGACTGTAGTATAGTACACGAGAGTACATGAACATCAAAAAGAGGCGATAAAGAAGCCTATCGGGATTGAAAGAAATCTGTCGAGTCATCGATAATTGCATGTAATTCAAGTTAATTTGGTAATTACATATATACAAAAAAAATTATGGTACAATTATAATATCCCTTTCACCATATTGTGGAGGGTGGCTAAGTTACTCTGACCCAGAATGGAGAGGCGCCCAATCTATTCGGTCACAAAACCGCCGTGTCCTTGTCGAGATTTGCAGCCCGAGGCCATCCAAAAAAATATCCGAAATATCTGCAATTGAGCTAACCACCATAGCATGTTTGTAACCGAAATAGGAATTAATCCGAAAAGTTAATTTATCCAAGTCTTTTAATGAATTTCCATTTCCGTATTCCCTAAAATATATATGTTGCATATTATTTCCAATTCATAGCAAATCTGGAATGTCTGGTTAAACTGCTAAGTTATTCCGCACCCACATTCCCTATTCCTGTACAGGATTGATTAACTCTCTCAGGTTGGCAGAACCTAAATCACGCCAACGTGCATCCTTTGCGACTGTTGAACAATGTTTACCAACCTATGATGATTCTCTCCACGATATAAACCTCTGTTGCACACCTCATACTGATACAAGAAATAAACAATAATTCATAACACCTATTTTCTCCGGCCGTCCAGTTGTAATCCAACGACGAACCAAGACAGGCATGCCAAGCTCGGTAAAAAGCTAAGCAGCAGCAGCACCTACGGTACATGCATGAGCATCTGAATATTAGTGCCACCATCCGTCCTGATCATCAGTCGCTTGATACTGCTCCAAATTAGAGCGCTGGAGCCTCGTAATCCCCTGCCAGCCGCTACCCGTAGAGTGCGGACCAACAAGTATTGCTTTGAATAAATAAACAGCTCGCTAAGTCGACTGTCCATACGGCCACAACTTGAATGCGCTCCTCGAGCAGAAATTAGAGTTGGATTATACCCGGTTAACTATACGGCAACCATGAACCAGTCGTAAGCCGACCATAACGTGACGATAAGCCAACTTTAATCCGAGTAAGGGATTTTAATTTGTTTGGCCCGTTGCCGTCATTATATTTACTACATTGATACACACAGCAAGCGGCGGGTCAGTGGAGAGTGTCCGGCACTAATGATCTACCTAAATACATTAACACATTACTTAGTCCAATTTCTATCAGGAAATTTCAGACAAACTGTACGGAGAAGTATCTAAGGCAACTGTATTGGGCCCGGCAGTGCCGACGGTGGTCCACTTCCAGTTAATGCTCAAAGTGCTGGAGGAAGGCGAGCCACGTCTTCATTATTCCATTAAACGAGTTATAGTGTCAGTGTTTGCCTTGTTTTGGTGGACGGGTGCTCTCTGCCCAGCTTAAAGCGGGGCCCGGTCAGGTGTTTGCCTTGTTTTGGTGGACGGGTGCTCTCTGCCCAGCTTAAAGCGGGGCCCGGTCAGGTGTTTGCCTTGTTCTGGTGGACGAGTGCTCTCTGCCCAGCTTAAAGCGAGGCCCGGTCAGGTGTTTGCCTTGTTTTGGTGGACGGGTGCTCTCTGCCTAGCTCAAAGAGGGACTCGCTCAGGTGTTTGCCTTGTTTTGGTGGACGGGTGCTCTCTGCTCAGCTTAAAAAGAAACCCGGTCAGGTGTTTGCCTTGTTTTGACGGACGGGTGCTCTCTGCCCAGCTTAAAGTGGGACCCGGTCAGGCGTTTGCCTTGTTTTGTTGGACGGGTGCTCTTTGCCCAGCTTAAAGTGGGACCCGGTCAGGTGTTTGCCTTGTTTTGGAGGACGGTTGGTCTCTGCCCAGCTTAAAGTGGGACCCGGTCAGGTGTTTGCCTTGTTTTGATGAACGGGTGCTCTCTGCCGTGCTTAAAGAGGGGCCCGGTCATGTGTTTGCCTTGTTTTGGCGGACGGGTGCTCTCTGCCTAGCTTAAAGTGGGACCCGGTCAGGTGTTTGCCTTGTTTTGATGGACGGGTGCTCTCTGCCCAGCTTAAAAGAGGGGCCCGGTCAGGCGTTTGCCTTGTTTTGTTGGACGGGTGCTCTTTGCCCAGCTTTAAGAGGGGCCCGGTCAGGTGTTTGCCTTGTTTTGGCGGATGGGTGATCTCTGCCCAGCTTAAAGGGAAGGCCGGTCAGGTGTTCGCCTTGTTTTGGCGGACGGTTGCTCTCTGCCCAGCTTAAAGGGAAGGCCGGTCAGGTGTTCGCCTTGTTTTGGCGGACGGTTTCTCTCTGCCCAGCTTAAAGAGGGGCCCGGTCAGGTGTTTGCCTTGTTTTGGCGGACGGGTGCTCTCTGCCCAGCTTAAAGGGAAGGCCGGTCAGGTGTTTGCCTTGTTTTGGCGGACGGTTGCTCTCTGCCCAGCTTAAAGAGGGGCCCGGTCAGGTGTTCGCCTTGTTTTGGCGGACGGGTGCTCTCTGCCCAGCTTAAAGGGAAGGCCGGTCAGGTGTTCGCCTTGTGTTGGCGGACGGGTGCTCTCTGCCCAGCTTAAAGGGAAGGCCGGTCAGGTGTTCGCCTTGTTTTGGCGGACGGGTGCTCTCTGCCCAGCTTAAAGGGAA
>SDVV010007431.1:0-17791 GCA_016164225.1 Gammarus roeselii
GTCTGTTAAGCAGAGACGCTCCATCGCTGTTCAGAGCCGAGAGTTTGTTAATCAAAGAGACGTTCCATCGCTGCTCAGAGCCGAGAGTCTGTTAAGCAAAGAGACGCTCCATCACTGCTCAGAGTCGAGAGTCTGTTAAGCAGAGACGCCACATTGCTGCTCAGAGCCGAGAGTCTGTTAAGCAGAGACGCTCCATCGCTGTTCAGAGCCGAGAGTTTGTTAATCAAAGAGACGTTCCATCGCTGCTCAGAGCCGAGAGTCTGTTAAGCAAAGAGACGCTCCATCACTGCTCAGAGTCGAGAGTCTGTTAAGCAGAGACGCCACATTGCTGCTCAGAGCCGAGAGTCTGTTAAGCAGAGACGCTCCATCGCTGTTCAGAGCCGAGAGTTTGTTAATCAAAGAGACGTTCCATCGCTGCTCAGAGCCGAGAGTCTGTTAAGCAGAGACGCCACATTGCTGCTCAGAGCCGAGAGTATGTTAAGCAGAGACGCCCCACTGCTGCTCAGAGCCGAGCGTCTGTTAAGCAGAGACGCCCCATCGCTTCTCAGAGCCGAGCGTCTGTTAAGCAGAGACGCCACATTGCGGCTCAGAGCCGAGAGTCTGTTAAGCAGAGACGCCCCTCTGCTGCTCAGAGCCGAGCGTCTGTTAAGCAGAGACGCCCCATCACTGCTCAGAGCCGTGAGTCTGTTAATCAAAGAGACGCTCCATCACTGCTCAGAGCCGAGAGTCTGTTAAGCAAAGAGACGCTCCATCACTGCTCAGAGCCGAGAGTCTGTTAAGCAGAGACGCCACATTGCTGCTCAGAGCAGAGAGTCTGTTAAGCAGAGACGCCCTATCGCTTCTCAGAGCCGAGCTCCGCTGGGAGCAAAATGTAAATCAGTATTTAAGAGCAGTGATATTAGGAATGCTAATACTCTTCTTCTGTATTATCTGTATGAAAGAACATCGAAACAGCCGTCGGCCAAAGCACTGAGAAAACTTTCGGATTCGCTATATTAGGTTTAGGTAAACACATCCGTAAAGAAGTGTTTAGATGGCATCTATTGGTAGGGTTTAGAACGCTGTGTGGTTGTGTTTGAAGATGAGAGGAAGAAGACGACACGATGTGGGACAAAGAGCGTGTCTGTTGGACACGAAACACGCTCACCATCTTATAGGCTTATTTGAGAAGTATTCGCTAGTTCATGCCATATAATGCGGCGATGAAAGCATCCTCTGATTAATTTCGGTGTTTCTTAGTTTAACGCTGCTGCTCGGGCAAGTTAACAGAACAATGAGTTGACATAATTTGTTCAACGGATAATTTTCCACTCGTCTCAATACTTCGACCGGAGTTCGCAGATATTGTTCAGTGTTGCCCGATTGACGCGTTTAGGATATACAACCATTATTGGAACGCTGAGAAACCAATTACATTTTTACTGAACCATTATTGGAGCTTTCAGTACTCCATTAACTTCGTACTCCAGTATTACTGGAACAGAGAATAGTTGATTAACTTTGTACTCAACCATTATCGGTACATTGGCGAGTCGATAACCTTAGTACTCAACCATTATTGGAACGTTGAGTAATCGATTACTTTCGTACGTAACCATTATTGAAACATTGAGTAATTAATTACTTTCGTACGTAACCATTATTGGAACATTGAGTAGTCGAACGCAAGCCATCGACAATTGATTATCTGAAAAAAAACTGCTGAACAAAGTCGCAACAGAAATTAGCCAGAAGAAAGTTCGTCGTGGAGGTGCATCCGAAACGTTCAGATCTGAGCGCAGAAACAGGAGCCCATTTCGAAGCTGATGATTTATTTTGTCTTCTGTTGCCTTAAAAAAGGTGAAGTTAATTCTTTCTCAATCTCTTCCATCAATTCAAAGTGTAAAATGTCATATGATATCGATTTTATGAGCGTTTAAATAGTTAAAAATCATTATAAACTCTCAGTATATGGTCAACCACTGTAGGAACACACATAGTAGGTCACCTTCGTTCTCAATCATTATCGGAACAGGGCGTGGTCGATTAAATTTGTATTGAATCTTAATGGGAACATTGAGGTGTTGATTACCTTTGTTCTCTTTATCGTCGGAGCATCGCAGTGTCAATTCGTCATGCCTAAGCAATATCGGAATGTTTATGAATTTATTATCTTTTCCCTGAAACATTATCGAAACACTTACTAGTCAGTAATGTGGGTACTCAACTAATGTTTGAAGAATGAGGAGTCGATGACGGAATCAACCCGGCGGAATCAATTTCAAAACTTTTAACACTGATTTTGATAGTATGAATTAAATATCTTCCTCTTTGTGAGAAATAATACTGCCCTACAAGTTGGGACAGAAGTAATGCAAAAACAACAATAGAATACGGTTGAAATTAAATGTTCAAGGCCAAAAAATGCATGCATCAAATAACCATCAATGTTAAAAAAATCGTATAAAATCGCATGACAATCATTTTCAGGTGGCTTATAAAAAATCCATACATTTACTGAACATATCATAATTTTTTCCAGTAATTATACTCAGAAACAGATTGTAATTCAAATGTACAATTTTATTTATCTTCTATCGTACTTCATTATCCCCTACCTAAATACGAGTAGAAAAATTTAACTTTCAGTTCAATTTAAAGGGTAGCAGGGTAGCCACGACCGGTAGGAGTAAGTTTTTTTAAAGCTTATCATACAGTGGAAGCTGGAGTAGTTAAGGTCGTGTGGTTAAAAGCCACAGAAATGATAAACTTTTTTACCGGTATATTCTTCTTTGATACCAGCATAGAGGTCTTATACCTCACAATGAGTTGACGATACATATTTTACCATGAAATAACACACTTCAATCTCAATTCTTTCTTCATACCCACAACAGGACTGTTACTTCAGAAAGTGTATTTTAATAATCACATCCTAGGATAACGAATGGCACTGTTAATTTGTGGTGGCAACTTTGTGATCTCGATGGAGTTGAAAGCACAACTTACGTGCATAATAGTGACTAAGAGGCCTGAAGTTGACGGTTGAAGAGAACATAGTTCTGATTCCACACATTGGGGTGGATGGATGACTATTCATTTTATAGATCATCAACACTTTATTTAAGTACTTTATTATTTCTTCCTCTATGGACTCCAATATTTATTTGTGTATTTTTTTCATGTGGATCAATTTTGTATTAGTTATATAATTATACATCGTTAGACGCCCGCAGGGGCCCTGGGTGGATTCGTTCGACGACTTCGCGTTGGGGGCCCCATGTGGAGCGCGAGGGAACCTTCTCGGTATCCATGCTAAGCCTACTCGGTATCTACATTAAATTACTCGGTATCTGCGTTGAACCTCCTCCATAACTACGTTAAACCTACTCGGAATCTACGTTAAACGTCCTCGGAATCCACGTTAAACCTACTCGGAATCTACGTTAAACCTACTCGGAATCTACGTTAAACCTACTTGAAATCTTCGTAAAACCTACTCTCAATCACCGTTGAACCTAATCTGAATCTACGTTGAACTTACTCGATAACTAAGCTAAACCTACTCGGAATCTACATTAAACGTACTCGGAATCCACGTTAAACCTACTCGGAATCTACGTTAAACCTACCCGAAATCTACGTTAAACCTACTCTCAATCGACGTTGAACCTATTCTGAATCTACGTTGAACCTACTCGGAATCTGCGTTGAGCCTACTCGTAATCTACGCTGCACCTACTCTGCCACTCTTCAATTGCCCTAAGTGGAGTCTGCATTAACTTTGCGTTGGGACTCCTGTGAAACAGAAGCAACTACTACTACTACTACTGATTCAACAGAAGGAAATAATTTAAAGAAAAATCGTTAGAAAATATAACGTAAATTATTTCTCAACTATTGTACGTATTATTCGATTTTATTCAGACTTCCGCTGCTCGTTTTAGAAGAAATTGAAATTTAGAGTAATCTAACTATATTAAAGTTTTAGCGACACATAAAATAAAAAATAATTCACGAGTTTTATCCTGAAGGTCTTCGACGAGATGAAAACATATCGTGTGGGTGGATATTTTCTTGAGATAACAGAAAGAACGGAGGGGATTATGTCTTGTATTCACTACTGGTATTTATCACCAAATGAGATACACGGGTTCCTTTCATTGGCAACTGACGAAGTTCTAAGATAGATGTGTTGCCCAGCAATGATTTTAAACTTATGTTAATGAAATGAAATTCGTGTTGATTTAGCTTAACATTGTAACATAATTCTCGATAAATTCTTTGTTAACCTTACATTACATAATAGAATTGGTTGGAAATTGAATACTTGGTTTAACCTGATCTAAGTCAACCGATTCATTTACCCACATGAGCTACTGAAGCATTCAGAATTAACTGTAATACTAATCAGCAAGTTTTAAGATAAAACACCGTGGAGTTACATCTCCATAGCTGTTAATTACGTGTTGCTGATATTAACAATTATTGTGTGGGTTACACATCGATGAAGGGGCTTTTACCTCTTGCGGTAACATGATTACGCCCAATAATTGCTGATCGAAAGGACTTATTGCATCACCTATGGTGGATAATATTATTTCATCCCACTCCTTTGAAGTTGAGGTTGTGTGATTGACAATTACTTTGGATGATCCTATTTAAGGAAGCTCCATAACTGCTTCCCACTATTGCGTCATCCAACCATCATTTAATAATTGGTGGTCGCATTAGAGAGTCTCAGTCTCCAACACATGCCCTTATTACCCGCCGACATGCGAGGGCCACACACGGCAACACATGCCTTTATTTCCCGCCGTCATGCGAAGGCCACATGCGGCAACACGTGCCCTTATTCCCCGCCGCCATGCGAAGGCCACATACGGCAACACATGCCCTTATTCCCCGCCGCCATGTGAGGGCCACATACGGGAACACATGCCCTTATTCCTCGCCGCCAGGCAAAGGCCACATACGGCAACACATGCCTTTATTCCCCGTCGCCATACGAAGTCCACATACGGCAACACATGCCTTTATTCCTCACCGCCATGCAAAGGCCACATACGGCAACACATGCCCTTATTCCCCGCCGCCATCCGAGGGCCACATTTGGCAACACATGCTTTTATTCCTCGTCGCCATGCGAAGGCCCAATACGGCAACACATGCCCTTATTCCCCGCCGCCATGCGAGGGCCACATACGGCAACACATGCCTTTATTCCTCGCCGTCATGCAAGGGCCACATACGGCAACACATGCCCTTATTCCCCGCCGCCATACGAGGGCCACATTCGGCAACACATGCCTTTATTCCTCGTCGCCATGCGAAGGCCCAATACGGCAACACATGCCCTTATTCCCCGCCGCCATCTGAGGGCCACATACGGAGGCCTCTCGACTACATCTGAGCTCGGTATACGCTCATCGGTATAAAGTTCACCGCCCTCACCGAGAATCGAACCCGGGACAGTCTGGTGACTGCATGGGAGCTCATCCAGTGGATAAGCTCCCGGCACCAGACTGTCCCGGGTTCGGTTCTCGGTGAGGGCGGTGATCATTATAAATTTATATACATGCATATGATGACAGTTATTGCAATTATTGTCCTCATACGGTCTTCACAGTTCTCAATATAGAGACATTGTACAACACGGTGCTATTTGTACATGTGATTGCAATATTTTAGAAATAATAATCTCTATTCGTTTCCTACTTTGAATTGCCTTACAACTATATATGATAATGTAACTGCCTTTATATACTTCTCATTCCCTTTTCCCTACGTTTCCATAAAACCACATGGCTTTTAATAGGTTTCAGAAAAGAGGTAGCTGAGCTGACAAAAAATTGAAAACAGCGTACCTCCAAAATCAATACTGCACTCCTAATTTTGTTAAGTTCTTTAACTGTTTTCTCGCTGTTGGAGGACTGCGTACGAGAGGTAAACGCGCCAGGCATTGAAGCACGAAAGCACAACATGTTAATATAAAATAAATCTAGTCATCTGGTCAAACTATTTGCATATTACCTTTCACCGGTGGATGGCACTTGTGATCTTTCTAACTGTGAATCTGGTGCTGAAGTGATACTCGATTTCGGAACACGAAGTGGAGGATTAAAAAAAATATATAAATTTAGTCAAAACGGCAAAGTTTTTTACAATATAACAAAGGTAATGGGTCGGCGGCATGCACTTACTGGAGTGTCCTACTCCTACTGCAGTGTCCCTGGAGTGACCTACTACAGTGTCCCTGGAGGGTACCATGAACTGCAAAACAGATCATTGATTGGAGTATACAAACATGGAACTAATTTATAATGCGCCGTGGTTTTCAAATACTGTTTCCCAATGTCAAGCCTCGTAGAATTGGTGTGTCGAAACCCTAAATTGTCCCCTTACTGGCTGAATATCAACTAGATTATGAGCTATATTCTGTCTATACTAGCATGGACATTGATGGACACGATGCCGTGCGGAGAAACTTTTCCCAACGTGTTTGCTCGATTTTCAATCGATGAATGAGGACATTGTAATTGGATGTAGCGTCTATGAACAGTCTTTCCTCAACACTTAGTAGAGCCAACACAGAGTATAGATGGCAGGTAAACGTCCTGTAACATTGTAATTGGATGTAGCGTCTTTGAACAGTCTTTCACCAACACTTAGTAGAGCCAACACAGAGTATAGATGGCAGGTAAACGTCCTGTATCATTGCAATTGGATGTAGCGTCTATGAACATTCTTTCCCCAACAATTAGTAGACCCAACACAGAGTATAGATGGCAGGTAAACGTCCTGTAACATTGTAATTGGATGTAGCGTCTATGAACATTCTTTCCCCAACACTTAGTAGACCCAACACAGAGTAGAGATGACAGGTAAACGCTCTGTAATCACCGGTGCCCTACACTTTATTTATGCGGCTTAGATAATTTTGTATTGCATATTAAATAGGAGGATATGAGAAAGGTAACAATCTATACTCTAGTTGCCTGATTTGTTGATGCCAGACAATAACTTGACTTATTTCAGGGAAGTAACAGCCGTGAGGGCGCCAGGGCTATGAAGTTACTTGACAACGTTTGGGGATAGATACATATTTAATACACTGACTTGACTTATTTCAGAGAAGTAACAGTCGTGAGGGCGCCAGGGCTATGAAGTTACTTGACAACGTTTGGGGATAGTTACATATTTAATACATTGACTTGACTTTTTCAGAGAAGTAACAGCCGTGAGGGCGCCTGGGGCTAAGGAGTTACTTGACAACGTTTAGGGATAGATACATATTGAATATATTGACTTATTTCAGGGAAGTAACAGCCGTGAGGGCGCCTGGGGCTATGAAGTTACTGGACAACGTTTGGGGATAGATACATATTTAATAAATTTTAAATAAAGAAGGGTTCAAGAAAAATTGTCAATGAGTTGTTCTAACAAGTGAGTAGTTCTCAAGGCACTTGATAACGAGTCGAATAGTCACAGTAAAAAGCCGCAGTACATTTTGGTTACAATTTTTGTAAATATATTTGTAAACTTGTGTTTAAAACGACACTTTACTGTGACTTGTTCCAATATCTCACTAAATAATGCTCGACGCGTTCTATATGTTAGTTGATATTGTGCTCCAAGAGGATGCTGCAAAAATGACACAGAATATACTTATATATCTATTTATTTGTTATGTTGGTCAATGTTTTATTATTGCTGGGGCTTGGCCATTGTCATTGTGAACCAGCTGCCCTGCTTAGAATTTCTAATACCAATTGAGGAACAATATTTCCGTCAATATATTTTTTAAACTATATGTATAATATTTCTCAAACAGGGTCTCCCGACTATAGGAATAAAACAATCGACAAGGGAGTCATGACTCTCTCCAAGGTTAATAATAGAAATTATGTACAGTAGCGAGCGAAAATTCGTTTATGATTTAAAACTAAGGGAAATCTACAATGTCCATTTTCCGCTCTATATTTGAGCTCATCGAAAATTTGATTAATATTACCCATTAAGAGGCTTTGTCCACACATAGTACCGTAAAAAATTTCTATATGAAGTTAAATTCGACGTGGGGAAAGTCGAATTCGTTTTTCCGGTAACAGACTAATCATAAACGAAGTTCTGCTCGCTACGGTACATTCGAAGCTGGCATATTAGGATGTATTCCCAGTAACCGAGGCACAACAAAAAAATCCGACGATAGAAATAACCCGGGAATATATTGTTTTCAAAGCTGGCGCCATCTGGTAGTCGTGTGTCAAGCTGCCCATGAGCGGAATTAGCAGACACTAGAAACATTGCCAAGCATCTGGAAAATATATATTCCGCATGCCTGACCCTGCATGTAGGGCAATTATTGTCGCATAGGAGCAGCTTGACATACCACCACGAGATGGCGCAGCTTACTGAAGGAGTGTACCTCCGTCTTCATTTAATATTAATTAAATATAGTTATCTATAGATTGATATTATTGATCATTGCATGCGATATTCATTAAAAGATTCACGGTTTCCTAAGATGAGTACAATTATTTTTATAGACTGTAAAACGCAAATTATAAATGTGCCTTGGATACACAAAATTATTAAACTCTGGATACCAGATTAATATTTTCTTGTGAGAGGCGCGACTATAAAACCGTCTATTATATTAATTTTAATGCGCTGACAATGATCCAACTTTCCTCCCTACAGGAAATACGAAATTTAGCGCAAAGAAAGAATGAGCAGCGGTTCCTGAAAGTTTATGAAGAAACTTGGGTCTGCCTGGGCAATGATTCGCTCTAAAGGGAAATTACGATGGAAGTTGGGGGCCGGTTGAAGGAGACCAGAAGAGGGACACTACCACGCGGTTGGGGGCGGTTGAAGGAGTTCAAAAGAGGGACACTACCGCGCGGTTGGGGGCGGTTGAACGAGTTCAGAAGAGGAACACTACCGCGGGGTTTTGGGCCGGTTGATGGAGACCAGAACAGGGACACTACCGCGCTGCTTGAGGCCGGTTGAAGGAGACCAGAAGAGGGACACTACCGCGCGGTTGAAGGCCGGTTGAAGGAGACCAGAAGAGGGGGCACTACCGCGCGGTTGAAGGCCGGTTGAAGGATACCAGAAGGGAGACATTACCGAGAGGTTGGGGGCCGGTTGAAGGAGACCAGAAAAAGGGGGCACTACCGCCCGGTTGCAATTTCTCTTTCTCTAAAAATTGGTCAGTTGGCCCAGTTTTACTTTCACTGATGGGAGAGGAGGGTGGTGTCGGGTGCGTGGGAGCACCATGTTCAACGAACGAACTTGATTTGGTTGGGAGATAATAAATAATAATAAGATTGCGTGACAGTGGCTCTCTATCGTTTCGTCAAAAAAACATCAAAGCATTTTCGAAGTAAATTTTAATGAATTACAAAGTTTGCTCCTATCGTAACTAGTTTCCCAATCGCTGCATAACGAGGCAGTATCCCCCTCACCAGAGTTTATTTCAGAAGTTCAATTGTATGACGATGTTAGTATTGGTGTAAACAATTCTGGATACCTAATTAAATTCCTTGTCAAATTAATATTCACGAATAGTAATTGCAGATCAACAGGTATATGGGAAATAGTATGTAAGTTCACTATTCTGACACTAAATCAGGACATAAACATCATTAACAGTATAATGGTTTACTGTTATCAAGTGTAACGTTGTCTGATAATTCTTCGCATTATACTAATTATTGTGTAAGCCCACTTCAATTAAAACAAGCTCATCTTCACTGCGTTCCTAACTCCTCTGTTGTCTGTTGAGCGACAGGACAAAGAAGTCTTCCTCAAGTCTCTTCCGAACATGGAAGCCTTGCCATCCTACCACCCTCAAACAAATAGTGTACCATAAGCAACGGCCCTTAGCTCAACAAGGATTGGCATAAGCAGCGGCCCTCAGCTCAACAAGGATTGGCATAAGCAGCGGCCCTCAGCCCAACTAGGATTGGCATAAGCAGCGGGCCTCAGCCCAACAAGGATGGGCATAAGCAGCGGCCCTCAGCCCAACGAAGATGGGCTCGATTCCGCCTAATCGATGGGAGAATCAGCTGTCTAATTATCCTCTCTGGGTTCTATACCAGTTAGCCTGTCTGGGCCCTATACCAGTTAGCCTGTCTGGGCTCTATACCAGTTAGCCTGTCTGGGCCCTATACCAGTTAGCCTGTCTGAGCCCTATACCAGTTAGCCTGTCTGGGCCCTATACCATTTAGCCTGTCTGGGCCCTATACCAGTTAGCCTGTCTGGGCTCTATACCAGTTAGCCTGTCTGGGCCCTATACCAGTTAGCCTGTCCGGGCCCTATACCAGTTAGCCTGTCTGGGCCCTATACCAGCTAGCCTGTCTGAGCCCTATACCAGTTAACCTGTCTGGGCCCTATACCAGTTAGCCTGTCTGGGCCCTATACCAGTTAGCCTGTCTGGGCCCTATACCAGTTATCCTGTCTGGGCCCTATACCAGTTAGCCTGTCTGGGCCCTATATCAGTTAGCCTGTCTGGGCCCTATACCAGTTAGCCTGTCTGGGCCCTATACTAGCTAGCCTGTCTGAGCCCTATACCAGTTAGCCTGTTTAGGCCTTATACTAGTTAGCCTGTCTGAGCCCTATACCAGTTAGCCTGTCTGGGCCCTATACCAGTTAGCTTGTCTGGGCCCTATACCAGTTAGCCTGTCTGGGCCCTATACCAGTTGACATCGTGTTCCTGGCCGCCAGATGGAGCCAGCTGTTCAGCATGATCGGCTGATGTTGGGGTAAGAAAGGCGATGATAATGCTGGTCTCGGCTTGGAGTAAGCAAGGCGACGATAATGCTGGTTACGGCTTGGGGTAAGCAAGGCAATGATAATGCTGGTCACGGCTTGGGGTAAGCAATGCGATGATAATGCTGGTATCGGCTTGGGGTAAGTAAGGCGACGAAAATGCTGGTCTCGGTTTGGGGTAAGCAAGGCGATGATAATGCTGGTCTCGGCTTGGGGTAAGCAAGGCGACGAAAATGCTGGTCTCGGTTTGGGGTAAGCAAGGCGATGATAATGCTGGTCTCGGCTTGGGGTAAGCAAGGCGACGATAATACTGGTCTCGGTTTGGGGTAAGCAAGGCAATGATAATGCTGGTCTCGGCTTGGAGTAAGCAAGGCGACGATAATGCTGGTTACGGCTTGGGGTAAGCAAGGCGACGATAAGACTTGTCACGGCTTGGGGTAAGCAAGGCGATGATAATGCTGGTCTCGGTTTAGGGTAAGCAATGCGATGATAATGCTGGTCTCGGCTTGGGGTAAGCAAGGCGACGATAAGACTGGTCACGGCTTGGGGTAAGCAAGGCGACGAAAATGCTGGTCACGGCTGTAGCGGAGCCACAGCTCATCTTATAATCGGATCAGACAACAGCAGATTTTTTTAACAACATTAATTAAGGTTCCGCAAATGAGTAGTCATTGACGTATATTACAAAACATGACAAACAGGTTCATGCATTAAATTAAATGGTCAATTTACGACAATATTCTGTATACAAAGTTTAATATTCGCAAGCAGACCGTAATGACATCATTTCTAGTCTTGCGACTGAGAGGTTGTGAGTTCTATCCCCGTGGGAGGTTTGTGTTTTCCTGTACTGTCAGAAGCGACTTGACCCGTAGTAGCCACTCAACCCACGTAATGGGGAAAGTGGCCTACACTTATGATCTCCCGACATATGACACCTCAGTGTGAAACTGCATTCCATACTAATAAGGCGGCTTCATGCTTGTGTGGCTGTCTGGCTCATCTGTTCACATCTATAAATTTGAACGATATTTGAACCTTCAAGACGGATTAAATGTAGTATGGTATTATGCGTATTGTTTATATGAAACAACAACTGTGTACAATCACAATAGATAAGCATGTACCAACTTAAAAATCAAGTAGCTCCCCCACACACAGCAATGCAAAGTGAGGGTTATATCATCGTGGAGAAAAAAATATATTTTTTAGATGTCCCAGAATGCAGCGGATAATGCGAATATGAGTGGATGGATGATTTCATAGGTTGCTAATTTGTTCATCAGTTGCAGCACCTCATGCGTCTACTGTGCAATGCAAGCAGCGCATGATTGCTGCTCTGCTCGCCCGTGTCCCGTCCACTGGATATAGCACAGCCTTGCGTGCCACTCACAAACATGGCCTGGTAGATGATGTACAAGACAGTGAAACACTTGCTTTAGATTTAGGATGTATTTTAGTTCCGTTCTAATCTAAATGGTAACGATGTAGAACTGATACTGAGTCGATCTGATATCCGAAAAAATTCACACGAAGTGTTCGAGCACTTGAATGTTAATTATTGCAAGACAGGTTATGAATTTGATATAAAAATATGTCGTTTTCTACACTCACTGCCCCATCTCTTCACACACTCTCCCTCTGGTCAAGGATGCCGTCGGGACGCAATATAGCTGCTGGAAGTGTTATGGACGCAGGTAGCAGGACAATCGCTTTACCGCCAGGCAGTAGGACGGTTGCCTTACCGCCAGGCGGCAGGACGGTTGCCTTACCGCCAGGCAGCAGGACGGTTGCTTTACCGCCAGGCAGCAGGACGGTCGCCTTATCGCCACATTGGCTTAGCGGCACTCGTGACGGGCCCTAATGACAGGTAACATCAGTGACAGGCAGCACCAGTGACGGCCACGTGCAAAGCACCAGTGGCGGTTGTGAAGGGCAGAGACGGGTAGTGACTGGCATTTACTTTTGGCGACATCTACTGTTTAACTAGACCAGTTGGACATGACCATTATCCCAACCGCCGTGGCCGAGTGGTTAGCGTATCCGACTGCAGTGCCAGCCTCTGGTGATGCATGTTGCGAGTTCGAGCCTCGGCATGGACACGGCGGTCTTGTGTCGGGGAGATTGGGCACCTTCCCCCTCTGTGACAGTCTAACTTAGTCACCCCACTAATTAGGGGGAAACGGCTGTATGTCTATACATATGTCTATATATACTGTCCTTAATGAACGGAGGTGACAAGTTAATTTTGCATGCAGACATACGTTGGTGGTAGTGAGCTCCTACGGAATGGTTCAATAGAAAATTAGATATGCCAGTGGAACAAGGGAAACATGGAAGTTTAAGTAATAAAACTTTAGGAGAATAATTTATTTCCTTTTCAGAGATGTGCGTTACCTTGATTCATATTCTTATCGGAATAGGGGATAAAAATGTTAATAATTGCAAGTTACGAAAGGGCTCAGCTGCTGCATTGCAAAATAAATAATGAAAGTATGTTATATAACCACCGCAGGTGCAATTAACGCCACCCAATAAAAACTGTTTTCGACAAGTCCTGTCATTACTTCTAAACTTTTGCCCAGTCGTTTTGAAAACATCTTCACGTATGGTAGAGGAGGAGGTGGCGGGGCGGGGTGTTTTCATCCATGAGTCAGTCCCTTCTTTCCTTACTACTAGGATGTATTGCTTTCAATATTATATTGACACTTAATATGTTCACTTTATTTTGTATTGTCCGTTTGCACATATCCTACTTCCCCCATCACTCCCTCTCCAGCTTCCCCATCCGACTCATCGATTCAAAAACCTCCCCATTGTGTAAGATATCACTTGTTTGTTCTGTTACCCGCCCCCAAAATTATGATGAACTGCGAAGGTGGAATTGGTGCCTCCGTGTTGGCATTGGTGCCTTCGTGTTGGAATTGGTTCTTCCGTGTTGGAATTGGTGCCTCCGTGTTGGAATTGGTGCCCCCGTGATAGAATTGGTGCTTCCAGGTTGGAATTGGTGCCACCGTGTAAAGAGTGGTAGCTTTGCATTTGGAGTGATATCTCCGCGTTGGGAGTCAAGCCGTGTTTGGAGCTTAGATACCGTGTTGAGGGCATTCGCTCCGTTTGGCGTGCGTTGGCTCCTTGTTGCGACTGTTTGCTCCGTGTTAGAAGCGTTGGCTCCGTGTTGCGAGTGTTCGCTCCGTGTTAGAAGCGTTGGCTCCTTGTTGCGAGTGTTCGCTCCGTGTTAGAAGCGTTGGCTCCGTGTTAGAAGCGTTGGCTCCGTGATGCGAGTGTTTGCTCCGTGTTAGAAGCGTTGGCTCCGTGTTGCGAGTGTTTGCTCTGTGTAAGAAGCGTTGGCTCCTTGTTACGAGTGTTCGCTCCGTGTTAGAAGCGTGGGCTCCTTGTTGCGACTGTTTGCTCCGTGTTAGAAGCGTTGGCTCCTTGTTGCGAGTGTCTGCTCCGTGTTAAAAGCGTTGGCTCCGTGTTGGGGACTAATAATTGACTGCTGTGAGAGTTGACTTCATGTTGAGAGCGTCAGCACAGTGTTGAGTGTGTTGGCTCAGTGTTCGGAGCGTTGACTTTGTGCTGGGAGAGTAGCCTCTGTGTTCAGAGCGGTAGTTCTGTTTTAAGGCGTTGACTCCGCTTCATTTGGCGATGAAGGTTCCGTGTTATGGACACGCTCCGTGTTTGCACTCTGGCTCCTTGTTGGGAGTCAAACTCCGTGTTGGCAATGGTTACTTCGTGTTGGCAGTGATGATTTCATGTTGTTAGGAGCGTTGACTCCGTGTGGTTGCGAGCGATGGCTTCGTGTTGAGAGCGTTGACTCCGTGGTGTACAAGTGTTTACAAGTGTAGGAAGACAACAACTGACCTATTGACCCAAACTAGGTTGCCTTTTGGTAGCAAGATTCTAGATAGAATCTAGAACTAGATTCTCAATTCTGAAGTATAACGTCTATGAGAGCTTCGTGTGCCATTTCTGTTTTTATAACAACATGAAAGAAAACGGGTTAGCAATTTGTCGGCGATTTCTGTAGAACTTATCGAGCCGCGGCTTAAACGTTTCGATAGTATTGCTGTTTACAACCTCCGCTGGAAGTTTGTTCCATTCTTCGATAACTCTATACGTGAAGAAATTGCGCGTGATGTCGAGTGAGAAACGTTTCCCAACGATTTTGTATCCATTGTTCCGAGTCACTCCGTTTGTATCTAGAGTGAAAAGGCTCGGTTGGTCGACATTTTACTTACCCTTCATAATCTTCCACAGTTCGATCATGTCGCCTCTGACTCGACGTTTCTCTAGCGAATAAAGATTGAGTTCACGTAATCTGTCTTCGTTCGATGAGTTTGGTAGCTCTACGTTGAACCTTCTCTAGTTTAATAACGACTTTTCTAAGGAATTGAGACCAGAGTTGAACGGATTACTCGAGATGCGGTCTAACAAATGTATTAAATTACTTGAGCATACTGTTCTTCGTGTTTGAGGTTATGAGGATCTATGTGCATAACTTTACATTTGTCTACATTAAGTATCATTTGCCACTTTTCTGACCAATCAACAATTTTGTTCAAGTCTAGTTGGATCTGCTGACACTCTAGTTTAGTTTGCACTTTACCTCCGATCCTAATGAGAGTGCGTTCCTAATGTTTGAGAGGGCGTTGCTATCGAGATCGTTAATGAATATTATGAAGAGAATGGGCCCAAACATGGATCCTTGAGGCACGTCGTTTGTAACATTGCCCCAGGGGGGGAAGTTATGTGCAATTTAATAATTAGGTGCTTGTGGAGGACTATATCAAGGGCCTTTTGAAAGTCAAGGTAAATGATAACGATTGGATATTTTGTGTCGTGGATTTCAATTATATTTCTGAAAAAAAATAGCAGATCCGTAAGACAGGAACGGTTGTGTCTAAGAATTCTGTAATTTTATTCGTTATCAAACTTTTCATCAACTCGCCAATGACTGAGGTGAGACTAGTTGGACGGTAGTTGCCTGGACACTTAATTGCCCGGACACGCTTTTTTAAAAATTGTGGTAACATTGACCTCTTTCTATTTAGAGGAGCAGGTGCCATTTGTGAGAGATTGGGTGAAAATGTTTGATAAATGTTTGGCGATTTCGTTTCTAGTCTCTTTTAGAATTCTGGGATGAATTTGGTCTGGACCTGGAGATTTGGTGACTTTCAATTTATCTATATATTTGATAACTTCGGCGGGGGAAAAGTTCAGTGGGCTGAGGGCTTCAATTCGTTTTGCCGCTTCGATATCCTCTGGATTAGGAATATCCTGATTCTTTAACGTAAATACAGAACAAAAGTATTCACTAAGTAGAACACTCATTTTGGTGTCGTCCGTTTTTAGCTCACCAACATCGTTCTCGAGAGGACCTATTACAGATTTTGATTTTTTTTTGCTCGAAATATAACTAAAAAATTGTTTCGGATTAGTTCTGGCATTGGCGGCACTTTCATTTTCATAATATTTCTTCTTACGTTTCAGGACCCTCTTTAGATCTCTTCTGCTAATGTTGTATTCATTTTTTGTTAGATCGTCATGTGAATGTCTTTGTTTTATCGAGTGCTTTGCTTTCGTTTGTGATTGAAGGCGCTGCAATTCTCCTTTCCAGTACTTGGGCTGATAGACTGCTGTTCGCCTGTTTTTGCGCGGGATATGCTTATGTTCAATATTTTTAAGCGCAGTTAAGAAATTGTTAAGCGATTGATTGACATCTTGTCCGAGGGTTATATTTGCTGACGTCATTGACTCTCTTAAGCCATCAAAATTAGATAATCTGAAGTTAGGGCCTTTTGTACAGTTTCTTGACGTTTTCAACTCGAGCTCTATCAAAAAACGGATGCAGTTGTGGTCACTAGTTCCGAGTAGTTCGCCTACTTCGACATTCGTGACATGAGAGTCGCTTGCACTAAATAGGAGATCAAGAATGTTGCTACCTCTTGTGGGTGTCTTCCCCATTAAGACGAGAGAATACAACATCTCAGGTAGGGAAAGTCTATTTTTTAGATACTGCCAAGTACAGTGAAGCAAAGATCATCTATTCTTTGCCTACTCTTCCGTTTATATTTGGTGCATGACTATTTGTTTTTGTATTAAAAATTTTTTTTTGACCAAATGTTCTCATTTCACGGATAGTCTATTGACTCAAACTGTTGTGTGATGCAGTTCAAAACAATAGTTATATATTTATGCGCTCAAAATGTGAGCCTTCTCAGAAAAATAATCAATAGCAAAATTTCATTATTTGTTGTTCCTAAGATTGTCGCTTTAATAGGGACAAAAAATAGAGTGATATTTTGTGTTATATTCCAAATGATCGTAAATAAGTGGATACGAATTATTCCCTACTCTGCTTGAGATACTCTGTTTGATTTAATTTTGTTACACACTCATTTCGCAAAATGCAGTACAAATAAAAAGGTGAATTTCCTCATTCCGATAACACTAAATTGAGTCAGAATTTATTGTGTAGCTTATGCTTTCAGGAGAGGATTCCGTTGGCAAGCTGCTACTGAACAGCTGTGGCCGCACAAATAGACGACCGGAAAATCGAGAAATTTTATATTGGAAAACCATAATGCATCACGCCGGGTAAGATATCCTCGATGCACTTTGAGGGGCTTCTGTGATACTGGGGAGACAAAGTCACCGCTTGCACTCCTTTGATCGAGAATTTTTTATATATAAATATGTCGTGTATTGTAGTAGAATTAAATGTTACCGACTTATTATTTTCATTACGAAGCAGTTGAGTTACCTTAAAATATTACTTTCTCCAACATTTAATTTAAATGGAATGGATTACATTTAGAAAATATAAGTAATGTTTTAGTCTTGTCAAAATATGAGTGGGTAGAGGGCAGTGACACTCCTTCAAATAAGTAGTGTTTTAGTTTTGTCAAAACATTGGTGAGTAGAGAGCAGTGACACTCCTCCAAATAAGTAGTGTTTTAGTCTTGTCAAAACATTGGTGAGTAGAGAGCAGTGACACTCCTCCAAATAAGTAGTGTTTTAGTCTTGTCAAAACATTGGT
>SDVV010007432.1:0-17791 GCA_016164225.1 Gammarus roeselii
ATATATGTAAGCACACCATCTGCTAAAGATTGGTAAAAGTACAGAGTCAAGTGGATAGATTTGATAAAGATGAAGGTTAAGTCAATGAAAAAAATACCTAACATAAGTATGAAGCGTGGAAAAAACAGGTTAAGATAGGTTAGGTTTAGTGCCCCTCTACAATACAGACCTAAAGTGAAAAATGCTACAGTTGATCTGGTGAATGCTCGAATAAGACGTGTATTCTGAATTAGAACGCAGTCTCATATAAAAGCCTGAATTGATCAATAAATTCTAAGTGTCTAAACTGCAAACGTCTTACAAACATTAAAAAAAAGAACGACATGCAGGAATAAGCATCAAGTAAAGACCTGCGATTGGATAACGTAATTGAGACGTACATTCAATCATTGAAGAATTTCAACACTAACACTCCACACAAATCCGGTAGATTAGTTCTCCAAAACAACATGGAACCGGGCTAAAATACAGTGTCGAGAGGTAAAACCTACCAATTTTTGAAGCATTACATCCAATTAAGCGTATTTTATATCCAACATTTCATGAAATTAGGCGAAAAATGTAAACAAGAACTAAAAAAAGCTAAATAAGATTCTCTACTCTACCCTAAGCAACAATGATTAACTATTATATACGGTGTATCCTATCACACCCAGATAATAAATCCTAGTCCAATATCCTACGTGATCTCGTTAATGAATAAGAATATATACTAACATAACAGCCATACTAAAAATATCTGACATTTAACACAGAGTTCATGGGAATAATGTTATTTTTACTACGATACCATTCGAATCTATAATAAATTCCTAGACCAAACTGATGCTATGCCTCTAGCAGGACAAAAATCAATGCCCACTGTGTCATAAAAATGAACTCTATAATGCTTTACTAGGTCACTTCTCAGCAATCTACCACTGATATATAACAAATTTAGAGGTAACACCTAGTCATGATACGATGCCATATATGTACCATGCATCTGTTAACCCATCGTCTCTGAACAGCCTCGAACAAAGACACATCCTGGACATAACCAAAATCTAGACACATGTACAGTGGTCAAGAATGAGTCTCAGAGAGTGTGTGACCATGAAAAGCTAGGCTTCTGTTTACTGATGACTTGAGTAAACCACTACAACGAAGAGCAGTTTGTCGCATAACCTCACTAACAAACCCATGGAACTTGAGATCGACATCGACAAGGCCATACATAATTCACGTTGAACATAGATGAACTCCAAATGGCAACCAAAGAGTGTAAACCACCTCTACACTAGGACCCCTCCATCCAGTAAATCGTCTTCTAAACGTTACACTATACACATTTGCTAGGGTTCAACTACGAAAATTCCACAAAGATGCAGTACGGACTTACACTTCTTAAACTTACATTCTTATGATTATCTTGGAAAAAAAAACTTACAACAACAACATATATAAAATAGCTAAATAAGATGCTCTACTCTGCTATAATTTATATTAAAAAGCTATATACATTATGGTATCCATCCAAATAAAACGGTCCATTTACACAAACAAGCATAAACAGAATGAGCCTTTGCCTAGGGGACAGTCTAACTCCTCCTAAATATTGAAGAATGGTCGTACAATAAATATACAATACCTTAACAGCAATACCAAATTTGTAACAAGTCGTCTGTTCTATATCTATAATAACCGCGTCAAATATTGTATCAGAATGAAAGAAGATATATAAATCACTATAAATGAACAAAATGTAACTAAATTAGACCTGAAACAATGTTCTATATTGTAGACACAAACGTAATATATCCTAAATTGTATAAATAACCAACAGATTGCATTGAAGATGTAAATTCAACAGAGAAGCTACAAAACTGAAAGACCTATACTAAAACTCACGAGATAAAACAAAGCAAGAAGATTAATTCTCTACCATACCCAAAACATACATTAAAAACGTGATGAATGAGAATGAACTAGCATGTAACCAAACAAATAAGAAAAGTGAATAAGATACCAAGACATACGAGAGACACAACTGAAACCTATAGTAAATACGGTATAGTACATACAAAATCTAATGAAATTAGCCTCAACTTCAGACCAAAACAGGGATGAATTAACACTTTAACTAAAGTAACAACGGCTAAATCGTAACAGATGTCATATATACATATGAAAATACCACAATAATGCAACAACCTACCAATTATGCCTGAAATAGCTTGCTACATGGATGCATCAAGGCTAAAAAAAAATACCCTAAAATGCCTAAAACTGTATGAGTTAACTGATTGAAATTCCGAAACACTACAAATTCAACTTAAATCAATCGATCATTACTAAGTATACATAACATAATATTTTAACTTACACTAAATCCATATCGTTCAGGTATTTTTGCTATTGGAAAATCGCGTCAATGGAACACTGATATAACTGTTTCAAAACTGGGAAATGCAATATGGGGTAGATAGATTCTCGACCGTAGGTGCTGCATCATCCCACAATACATACCTAAACTCGCCAATAATTAGACAAATAAACCATACTATTCCTATAGATAATATATACATATGAAATAAATAGCTGGGAAACACAGAATCTTGCCTGCAATCCTACCTTCAGGCTGGTACAAACAGGGCCATTCGCACACTAAGGCTGCAAATTGAGTTATAAGACATACCTACCACACTAATCCTATAAAAAATATATAGTGATGAATGAACAAAACATACAAAAATATCCCAAGCCCCCCACCGCTACGAACCCACCAATCAAGCATCGAATGCGTCAAATATAGTCTCAAGTGATTTTTCTCTAGGAATGATTCAGTTATCCTGTAAATATTGTATCTATTTTCCTTCATCGGATATCTCACAGCATAGAAAAAACGAATGGAGGAGATACTGTAGAAGTAAGTAAAGCTTAGCGCAGGGTACTGATTAAAACAATCGGATAAAAATAACAATAAACTAAATGAATCTATGCCAGATGTAAAATTGATCAACAGCGAGCAACGTAGAAAATGATATCGAGGTTGAAAATTCATCATGAAGGTGTCTGGAAAGTGAGGCTTTTTAATATAAAATAATACATATAAATTATTATCAATAAAAAAGTCTTATGAATGTATGATTTTCAATATCACCTAAAAATCATTCAGAGGACATAGCAGTGAACGTGCATTATGAAAGCAATGAAGTTGCAACATCCCACAAGCATTGAAATGCTAATAACCTTATGTAAATATATAACCCGTTAACACGTATTATGTAATTGTCAATAAAAAATATCTTATAAATGTATGTTTGTCAATGTCCCCCAAAAAAAACATTCAGAGGACATAGCAGTGAACGTGCATTATGAAAGCAACGAAGTTGCAATATCCCCACAAGCATTGAAATGCTAATAACCTTATGTAAATATATAACCCGTTTCCAGCATTCCGGCTGGCCGGTTCTTCCGCGTCAAACCAGTTCCGGTACTCTCCGCTCCCGCCCACCCCGTTTCTGCGCTAACCCCCGCACGGACCGATTGAGTCAAGGTTGCATGCATCGCGCCCTACCCCGCCCACCAAAATGACTCTGAAATGCCGTTCTCGCGGTTATACCTACTACCAATACCTCCATGATGGTGAATTTATTCAAACAGTCGAGCTTAATCACGGGGTCGGGCCAACGCGAAGGTGGGCGGCGAGGAGGGTGGCGGAAGGTGGGCGGCGCGGAGGGTTCGGAAGGTGGGGCGGCGCGAAGCTGTGGTCGGGGGCTATGAGTGGGCCAAGGCGGAGGAAGAGGTTCAGGCGGAGCGACGAGCGACAGGTGTGTGTATCCATCAACTCAGCAGAGCCACCCAACCCTAACTCCCTCACAAGTCACGGGTGATTTCAGTGCCGTACAGGTTTCGTTTTGATTTGTTTTTGTTTCGTACATCTGGCAGCGTAGCGGGCTCTGGGTGAATGGCATCTATTTTGTTCCAAGTTATCGTACACTGTTGTATAAAACGGTGAATGCCGCAGCTCATGCATGATTTGCAGTGTCGATCTTGTTGGTTCCAGTCATACTTTCACTCGAGATGTAAGTAGTGTTAGTTATATCATGTCTATCTTTTGTTTTATTGAAAATATATCTTTCAGTAACTTTGTTAGTCCATTTTTGATTGTTTAATTACAGATATACATTTCTTTACTCTTGCAGGATGAATCAAGACGATATGGTGATGGAGGATACGCCATTGTTGGATACTCGAGGAGTAAGTGTTCAAAACGAGGACCTTCAGCGAAGTGAGGCGAACAATGACCCGACACCTGGTTTAAGGCCTACTCAACCCCCAATGCATCCACACCCAAAAAAGGTACCTGCAAGCAAAAAGGTAAAAAAGACTGCAACGGCGGAATCTAGCAAAACAGCGGTAGCTAGCAAAAAGGCGGTAGCTAGCGCACCACGTACTGCCCCCCTTCCGAAACGGCCCGGAGTTAAGCGTACTATTGATCCATCGTCTATACCAACGGCTACTGTTAGAATAGGTCAATCGGTGCCAGAGAGTACTGATCCGTCTACTGATGACCCGTCTACTGTCGATAGCGCTGCAACATCGAGCACTACGCCACCCTTATCATTGGAGTCGTCTACTGATGACCCATCCCCGCTTCAGGGTCCGTCTATTGATGACCCACCCTCGCTTCAGGAGCCGTCTGCTGATGACCCACCCTCACTTCAGAAGCCGTCTACTGTCGATAGCGCAGCAACATCGAACACTACGTCACACTCGTCGTTGGATCCGTCTACTGATGACCCGTTCTCGCTTCAGTAGCCGTCTACTGTCGAATCGGAACCAGGTTCGGTTAATACTGTGGATGCGGATGATTCGGTTCCGTTGGGCGATAGTATATTTCACCCACCTACCTCTGAAGGTATTTTGGAAAACCATTTTGTCACATCTACATTTCTATCATACACTGAACATGTCAACACATCATCCATGATAGCATTGGGATGCAAGGAATTAGTGAAACACGTTGAATCTAAATTAGGAACATTCCAAAGACTCCAATGCACCGTGAAGGTTAAAATGGGGAAACAACATGAGGATACATCTAAAGATGTCAAAGACTGGGTGTTAAACACAAAAGCAGTCCAGCTGACACAAACAGTTATTTTAAGTGAATTGATCGAGGATCTCGGGGTAGATTTACAAAATAAATTTTTAAAAACATGAGGGAAAAGGTAGTGGCTGGAGTATCAATACAGTAACCGCTGTTGAGCCCAAAATCTACAAGACAGGGGTTAATGCAGTAAAAAAATTGGGCAACTATGTTCCTTGGCCCAGATATTGTCCAGGCCGGCACCATATTGTCAACATAAAATCGAACAACAATTGTGTATTGACATGCATGATTGCCTATCTCCACTTGAAGCAGGAAACAAATATCTCAAGGAAAAGAAAACAATTAGAGCTTACATATCTCCCGCATCAAAACACTTACTTTTATTTTCCAAAACTTGCATTGAACACACCTGCTGCTTTAGAAGATTTACCTTATATAGAAAGGGACTGTGAAGTTAACATTAGACTGTATCAGCTCACAAAAGAGTTGGAAGGTTATGGTCTGGTCAGTGTATACAGAGGCAGTTTAGAAGCCAGTGAGGAGCGCACGATCCACCTTGTGCAAATCTTAGATGCTAATCATGTCACTCTCATTCCATGTTTTACTACATTTATGCCTACATTTAGAGATAATAGAAGAATGAATCACTTGTATTGCCCCTTTTGCATGCAAGAGATGAACGAAAGCAAAAAAAGCTGGACCCATAAAATTGTGTTCCTCCAGTACAGGCTTGCAAAACATCAATATGCCTGAAGAAGGGGAAATGTACCAATTCTCAGCCATGCATGCAACAATGAAACCCGCCGTTGTTTGTTATTATGACTGTGAATCTGTGCTAGAGCCAAGCCAAGAGGGGAAACATATATCCAACATACACAAGTCGTGCATGTACAGTTATACTCTAGTGGATAAAGACGGGAAAATTGAAGGACACAAAGTAGTCGATTCGACTACAGTTCCCCTTGAGGAGATGGAGACACATCTTGTCAAGAATATGTTGCTGGATTATAATGAGAACATGTCAACCTTACCATTGTACCTCATCCCCATCCTCACCAAACAAGACGTAAAAAAAATTGCTAAGCAAAACATGCGAGTGCTGCTGTGACGCTTTTGGAGAAAATGGTAAAAGGCGAGTACGTCACCATAACCATTACGTGGTTATGGTGCCAGTCTATGTTTGAATTGTAACCTAAGAATCACTGAGAAGTTGCGCCATATGCCATGTATTGCTCACAATGCATCGGCTAATGACATGAGGTTCATATTGAGTGAATTGGACGGGGTTAACTAAAACGATATAAAAGTGACCTATTCAAAATGAGTCCTACACTAACCAATATCCTTATATATATCATACCATCCTACCGTGCGAAATAATCCAATCAAAATAACCCAATACAATTATAATTGCCGTCTACAAGACCTATTAGCATTTATCTATATAAGCCGTCCGAAACCCAGCCGTAAGCCAAGTGATTAAAGGTATACCCTACTGCATTCCCCGAGAAGTGCGAGTTAAGATAAGATCACTGTATGACAGTGACGGATAAAGGTCTTCCCGTGCAAACTAAGAGCCACTTGTGTTTGGACTACCCCAATAGTAATTAAATTAGCCACAAAAAGCAATTGACTGAACCGACAAGTACAATGTCCGAGCTATAAAAGGGGCTAAGTCGGACACATAAAGTCATTACATACTTCCTGACCATTACATTGTCCAAGGGCCGTTTGCATGACCGTAGACGCGGGCTCATACCGTGAGCGTAGAAGCGCCCGTTTCCGTGAGATTCTCAGCCGAGAGGGCTAATTAGATGACATTCTCAGCCGGAGGGCCGTTTGCGTGACATATCAACTACTATCTATCCAACCTCCTTGCATCGAGCTGCAGTGTTAGACATACTCACGGACAGACGTACGGAAATGGGAGTTGCACGCGACGTACATGAATGAGTGCTTATGAAAGATACAAAAGGGCATGTTCTCATTATAAGCATGTAAAATCTCTGCTTAAAATACCAACACGATATTGATCTACAATTGTTTATTGTGTAACTATTCCTAATGCTTAATATTTAGGGAGAACTCGGTTTAATTAAACAAGACAGCTAATTATCACTGTCGCTGTTGCGACTGACATAATAATTCGGGTGGAGTTGTTTGTATGAATTATAATTTGACGAAAAATAGATTATGCTTGATAGATGTGTGAGTTTAGAGAAGAGAATTTGATCATTTGTAATAATGATTAAGATTTGATGTTATTTTGATTTGGTTAATAGGGCCTGCTTGAAGAAACGATACTGGATACGAGACCAAAAACAACCTATCATGGCATGGCCGAAAGGGACTGAAGGAACGTGGCTCTGGTAGTTCTTTTTCGCTTCAGAGGCAGCGGAGTGATTAGTGCTGGATAATGAATAACGAGCCGGCATTGAGAGGTCTGGACCAGATGTGACGTCAGAGATGGTAGGACGAGAGTAACCGGTGTTTACAGGACTGTTGAGTCGCTTCATTAGAATTTGCCCGCATGACACGCTTTGAGTTGTTACAATGTAGCATGCACAAGCAAGTACAGACATGCGCATAAATGAGCATAATGAGCATACATGGATATGAAGTATATACAGCATAGACATGTAACATAATGAACATAATGAGCTTAATGAGATATTTTTGATTTATACATGAAATAAATATGCATTGTAACAGCACTAGGAACAGTATTACATTTATAGTCGAGGAAAACATGTTACAGTAATCATAGTAGGGCGAGATCATAGAAGGGGACAATAGCGGGGCGATTAGAACAATACACAATGTGAAAAAGATAGCAATTTGATTATCCTATCATAATTAGAGCATAATGTAGAAATTTATAAATAAATTGGCAAATTTTGAGATTTACATTCAATATAGGCTACAGCCATGTTTATTGATAAAAGTGACTACAAGCTAATTTGGGACGAGGTAAAGACACATTTGTGCATATAATATATGCATAAGAGAAATCCCCATCCAGGTGGATACAGAAACATTCTAATCTGTAGGAGTATGCCATGTAGGTATTGGTCTCATCTAGGTTCAAAAAATCTAAGATCAGATTCCATAGTATAAATTACTGCCTGACCAATTTGAAGCCAGACAATTTGTGTAAATTCTCACCTGCAGTCCTTGGAGACACTTCTTGAGGTGTTCCAAAAGAAACCCTAGGAAGCTGAATTTATTGTTAGCTGAGTACTAAAATGACATGTTCATGGCATTGTTATCAAGCTAAGTGGTTCAGTTAATAAATGGAAATTTCTGAAATGATAGAGTTGTGCTTGCAACTCTCATTTCCGTACGTCTATCCGTGAGTATGTCTAACACTGCAGCTCGAAGCAAGGAGGTTGGATAAATGGGGGCGACACAGCCGCTTCAGACTGACGCATGGCTGGACTGGCTGTCGGTGGCTGAAAGTCAGTTGGAATGCAACCTAGCGCACACCAATGCATTGAAATGAACGGAGAGGTAAACAAATCACTACGATAACGACTTTTTGCAGTGCTTTCGGCTGCTCAGAGCGGCGAACTTATAGCACTGTAGTCACTTTTATCAGGTAAGTACGTAATAGACTTAATTGATTTGATTTGGGCTTAATTTCCACTGGAGATAATAAACTTAAAAAATAGTTGATATTGTGTTTTGGTATCGTTTTAATCGTCAATTTGGAGAGAACAGTGCTTAGACTGTGTGCATCGATGAGGTAACCACATGTTTCCCGTCAAATTGCAAAAAATGCTGAAGAGGCATCGCGCATGAAACATCGTACTGAATTTACTTCAAATTGACCACTAAATAGGGATTTTTTCATTCCATAAAAAAATATAACCTTATCGCTTAAGAATCAAGATCTAGAAGGTAACATAGCGATTCTTGTGCGGTATCATCGTTAACACTGGAGAAAGTCAGTTCATTATACGTTCAATAGCACACGTTTGTCTGAATTGAAGCAATTAGTACGTGATAAAGTGGGTGATTATCCTTGTGGTCCTGATTTTTGCGACATAAAAACTTGTGCACTGTCCTACTCGTCTTAGTGAATTTTTCATAGCACAATTTTCGTAAAACATTGCACAGTTTACTCAAATAATAAAAACGCAAAGACCATCTTTGCGTGCATCAAGCTGGATGCATACAACTTGATCTGCATGAATCTCTAATTATCAATCACGTACGACCTAATGCATAAATTCAAGTTGTAATCCTTCGGTAAATCAAATGTGCCTTCTGATAAAATGCATTTTTTTCAAATGCCTTCAAACAACATACTTTTGTGCTACGAAAAACACTTCGAATATACAGCAACTAAAGAACACCAAGAGCCGGCAATTTCTAACAAGTGATTTTTTTTAAAAAGACTTTAATGTAATAATGTATAATTACAAATAGGTGAATCCAAGTTCATTTGAAAAGCTGTATTTCATCCAATCTTGACATGTCTCATACCAGTATAGGTTTCTGCTATCAAGAGTTAGAAGAAATAATTATTCCCTATCTATCCTTCAGTATTTCGGTCCTCCGCATGGCGGCCGCCATGGGGCTGTGGCCGGTGGCTTGGCTTCACTCGCTAGCGTTCATAAAACAGGCTGTGCCGCCTCCACCTATACAACCTCCTTGGCTCGATACGGTCGCTTACGCCTAGCTGCACCATCAGTCTACCTTTACCAGCAGTTTTGATTGCACGTGGGAACCTCCAGGATCGATTGCCATGGAGGGTGGCTGCCTTTCACCCCAACGTCTTACAGCTCATTACACTCTTCATTGCACCGAACACTTAACACTCCTCCTTCACTCGCGCCGTCAGGAATAGGTCGCCACTTTTGAACATTGCGAGCCAAGTCTTTCTACTCAATATTTACAGAATTTGTTTTAATATTATAAGAGTGACCATAAATACCACCAACTTTACCAGCCCGATTTAAAACGGTGCAAGTGTTTTTTTCCCGTCGATATCATAATATTCAATCCTTTGTCCGGCTTTTAAAGCAATCATCTTTGGACTGGGTCGCACAAACTCTTCAGTAGATTCACTACTCTCAGGGGACCGAAGGGGTGAGCGTGAAGCATCATCAGTGTGCTCCTGAACAGTCTCCTCGTTGTCATCGTCTTCCACGGATACGGGCTCTCCATCCGGACATAAGCCAATTGACACACAGTGTGCGGGAACACTCTGCCTCTTTGTAGCCATCACTCGGACTACCATTACTGCAATCATGTCTGTCCTCTGTAGTTGCTCCCTGTAGACGGCAGATGTGAACTCTCACGTAGACGCCGCCGTGTCGAACTAGAATCTGCTTGCCATCTCTACCAATGACGACTCCAGGACGCCGCCAGCGATCGTCACAATTCCTTTTGTAGTAGACGTTTGTCCAGTTTTGATTTTTTTTTTGTCATCATGGCGGATCTGGCATAGAAGAGCTCTTCTAATTTGCTAATTTGACTCGTTGCAAACGAAATCTCTACGCGCAGCATGCATAGCATTGCTGTTGTTAGCCTCGAGCTGCGAGGCACTTAAACTCTCCAACTGAGCAGGACTAGAATCAAAGACGTTCGGTATTGCTGGAATACTCCCAAACACTAACTGATTAGGAGAGAAGCCATGGCAGTTTTGCAATGCGTCACGAGCAACAACGGCCTAAGCCAATGCTACCTCAACGGAACAGTTTGTATCTTCATGATGCGTCGTACACTCAAGTCCAGAACACAGTTGAGACGTTCACAGACACCATTACTCCAAGGGCTCTCTGCAGCTGTACACATGAGTTTGATCCCGTAGCAGTCCCCCAAGACGCGCATGCAATCATAGTTAAATTCACCAAGATTGTAACTTAAAAATTGTCGGGCACGACCAAATATGGTGATCCAAAATACAAAAATTGATTCAACCACAGCAGCTGCTGACATATTGGGAATAACTGTAGCAACACAATATTTTGTAGCAAGATCAACCAACACTAAAAATAAAGATCTTTCCACGATTTGAGGTCCATTGCTACAGTTTCATTAGAAGAAGTAGCCATCGGCATATCCACTACTGGCCGGGGCCGAGGTCTCCTATACCGCATGAAAATCTCACAAGCGGCTGTCACCTCATCAACAGCCCTTAATAGAGCCTCGTCTGCTCTATGAGCACCCTTCAGCAAGTTGCGTACTTTCTCAGCGGCCGGGTGGGCAAACTGCCGGTGCAGTTTCAAAGCTGCTCTCCGTGTGTTGGGATCATCAACGGTTAATAATACATCCTCCACTGCTCTCGGTGTGAAAGGACGAACAATAGGCAACTTTTCGTGACCGAGAGATGTCGTTTCAAGTTGCACATTCTTACCAAAAACCACTGCACTGTCACTGTTCAGATTGATAATAATTCCGTCTCATTTCATCGATGACTTGCTTAAAAGCAAAGGAATATCACTCTTCACAACATCAGTGCGTATCATAATGTTTTCTCAGTCAAAACGCAAGGTATGGAGACTCACTTTAGAGAAGTTATCCGTCGTTTGTCTCCAAACCTGAATACTGTAGAAGAAGACTTGGTTTCCACCTTGCTTCTTTCTGAGGCACTAAGTGCATCTAAGTAACAATTTAGCCATTGCTAACCACAAACTGTCTTGGAACAGCCAGAATCAAGTTGAATATGTCATAAGGTTTCACTAAATAGAACCTCTACTCTATCATCAAAATTTGGTTCTGTAGCCATTAGTATCATTTGAACATCCTCTTTTTTATCTCGGTACCCACTTTGAGCCGGAGATTTACTGTAATAGTCTTAAGGGCAGAATCTAGCCCAATGCATTTTAGGGCTACAAACATGGCATGTGGTGACACGGCCATCAACTCCTACAGGATTACCGCCACGGCCGCTTCCACGACGGTTACCTGTAAAGCACCGCCCATTCCCTCGTCGACTATCGTTGCTGTAGTAAGCTTCGCCTTCAAACACCGGTTTCATCTTAACTATAGTAGCACCTGAAGACTTCCCGACACCAGTTATACGTTCACTAGACGACATATAAGACGAACCAGATTGTATCTTCCTATCTTCATCAGAGAATAATCTCTTCAATGTAGCCCGCATTTTTTCAAATGTTATTTCCGTCGTTATGAAAAGAGTCAGCTGGAACTGAACGGGGCTCAAATTACAACTTTTTAAAAGCCGGCAAGCTGTGACAGCGTCAGGTGACACTACACCAGATTCCTTCAGTTTTTAATGTCTTCTGTCAAATTCACTCAGGTACTGATCAATACTAGTTTCAGTCTGACGTTGATAATTTTCAAATGCTAAATAGTTATTGAAACATCGTCAATTTGTATCCTGAAGGAAAACTCCGTCAAATTTCAGCAATAAAGTATCGATTCCAGTGTCACTTTTTAATTCTGCAACAGTTAATTCCGACGAAGCTTGCCTTGCTCTACCAGTTAGTGACTGATGAACTGCAATGGCCATCTTCTTCCTTCGGTAAATCTGTAAATAAAGTCCACAACTCGATGACTTTCTTCCACTGTTCATAATCAGTTTCATTCTCCTGAAAGAATGGAGGAGTTTTTATCAGCGAAGAGCTTGCCATTAACCACGCTCTGCTACCAATTGTTAATCTGACGGCCACAAGACGGCGGCAAGCGGCCACAAGATGGCCGCCAGCCAGCTCCAAAGTCGGCGACTTCATGACCAATCAGCAGCCATCGTCACGTAACACCATCAGCCAATCATGACCGGCAGCCAGCCAGCCAACACAGCACTCCAAGCTGCTTGGACCACACCCAGCTGGCGTAGATAGGTGGTGCAGCAAAAGACTGCACCACCACAATTCCATCCATGTAGAGATTGAACAGCCAGGGAGATATAACGCGACTTTGTCCCAGTTCACCTTTCACTGTGAACCAAGCACTCTCCTCATTTCCCACTCTGACATATGCTCCGCTGGGCTGCTGCCAACATAGAAACTTTGACAACTTCCAACAAATTTCCCCCCACTCCATACCAACCCAGCACCCTCCAAAGCGCTTCCCTGTCGTAGGCCTTTTCCAGATCCACGAAGGCCCAGAACGCATCCTTCAAATTTGCATGGTACTGATCACAGACTTGTATCACTGAAAAAATCTGCCCGGCATACCCTCCACCCCTCCTAAAGCCACACTGTTCCCCGCCACTGGCATCATCCGTAATGTCTCCAATCCTCTTGATTTGAGCCTCATTTACACGGAAGCCTCAACACGAGTCATCGCAGGCTCCCACGTAGGACTCTAATCTTCTTGATTAGCACTCTTGCGTACAACTTACCGACAACACATAACAAACTGATACTATGGGGGTACCTCCTAGTCCGAAGGACCTAATTAGTTAAGGTTGACAAAAACTAGGCCCAAATGAGAATGGAATAAAACACACAAAATTTTAGTTCAACTCAACTTTTATTTTGGTGTTGATGATCGTTGCGTCGTTCTGTTTTGGCGCTCTGCTAGGATTTAAGGATTTAAAATTTATTTATGTATAATGACATATTGACAAAATAACAGATATATCAGAATACACAGATGATACGAACCAAGTCTTCGTCAGCGTGAGCTGTTCTAAAGGCAACATTTGCTACCTCGGTGAATTTAATATTAACTTAAAACTAGGGTTGAGGAGTAAGGACCAACCGACGGACATTGTTGGAGGACATCCTCTACTCTCCACTTTTAATCCTTTATTTGCTTAGTGTCTTGATCATGAATGTGTTTCTCATCTCCAGCGCTTAGGGGCCGGTAGCAGTTGCAAGAATACATGAGATCAAGGAAGGCACTTTTGATTCAAGTCCTTAACGCCATCCGTGTACCACTGTGTTTACTGTGGCCACGGGGTTTCAATAGCGGACAAGGCAACAACAGAAGCTTGCCAAGTGACTGTAGAACTACCAAAGATCTCTAGGCTTAGCCATTGGCTACACATAAAGAACCCCGGCAGAACACTCACAGTATACAAATAGTATCCAGGAGCATCTATATTAAAGATCCGGGGACCGGCTTGTAGCTAGCTCCTACCAAAACAGATTCACAAATTTTTCATCCTAATTTATAGGACAGGCAAAATATAGGACTGTCGATGTGAGGTCTACCCCGGAGCGCTAGTCGAGCTTGAATGAAGAAATTGCATATTTCATTTAGGTAAAATTGAATTATTTTTAACAAAACCTATAACAACATTATCCAAGATTTACAGAGGTAGTTTCTAAACTGGAGCTAGTTACCCCAGCTTATTACTAAACAAAAAGATGGAAATCATTTCATTGAAGATCCTGTCAGTTCCGACCCAAATTGGTTTCAAAGAACAGCCACTGCTGACAAAAAGACTATACCTGCAATTACTCCCCACACTTACTTCCTGAGTCACTTGTGCAACAATTGAAAGCTTTAGTGTTATTTTATATAAGGAACGTCACCTCGTTAGTAATATTCACCTTGTTGTGTATCGTTGGCAAATATGTTATTTCAGTCGAAGTAGCCATAGCTACTAATTTCTTTCGCAAATGAGGCCTGTAAGTTTTTCTTTTGGCGATTTTTTTTACCATGTTAGGTGTCAGCACGGTGTCCTACTCTTATAAACTGGCATGGGAAAGAGCGCATTCCTTTTCTGAAATTGCGAGGAGACAATGGTTCAAACATATTCACAAGTTCAATGGTAGCAGCGGGAAAGTTATATATGTCCACTTGTTAACTAGTATGAACGGAAAAGTTATAATTGTTCCCTAGTAGTAGTGGAACTGGCGTTGGCACGGAAGAGGAGCGTTTGATGAGTGGTTGCAGGTGAAGTCGGTGGTAGCTTATGAAAGCTACAAAGAGAGGAGAAACGAGGTGGAGCGGGTGGTGAGGAAAGCCAAAGGGACGCTGATGCCAGGTGGGGCAGACGGTTGCGCCAGAATTTTGAGGAGAACAAAAAGATGTTCTGGAAAGAGGTGAAGAGGGTGAGAAAGGGAGAGACCGGAAAGGAGGAAGTGGTGAAAGATGAAAACGGCCAGTTGTTGTTGGAAAGTGGTGATGTTAGGAAGAGGTGGGCCGAGTATTTTGATGCGCTGTTGAATGTCGAGGATGACAGAAAGGCTGACATTGTTGCTGTGGGTGGTGGTGCTCGGATGCCACTTTTGGGGGGAAAAATGTAGCGGACATTACCAGGGAAGAGGTGCAGGAGGCGGTGGAGGTGATGAAAGCAGGGAAAGCCCCTGGTCTGGATGACGTTGCGACCAAGTACCTGAAGAAGGGTGGAGTAACGATTGTCGAATGGTTGGTGAGGTTACTAAACTTGTGTTTTGTGGCAGGCGTGGTACCGATTGAGTGGCGCAGTGCCTGCATTGTTCCGCTATATAAGGGCAAAGGAGATAAAAATGGATGCTGCAACTCGAGAGGTATCAGTCTGTTATGTGTGGCTGGTACGTTGTACGTGAGAGTGCTGATCCATAGGATTAGAGACTGTACGGACTGCGCAATTGGAGAGGAACAGTGTGGCTTTAGGAGTGGTAGAGGGTGCGCCGATCAGATTTTTGTAGCGAGACAGGTCTGTGAGAAGTACCTTGCAAAAGGAAAGGATGTGTCCTGGGCCTTCATGGAACTAGAGAAGGCATACGACAGTATTGACAGGGAAGCGCTGTGAAGGGTGTTGCGTCTGTATGGAGTGTGTGGACATCTGTTGAAAGCGGTGCAGAGTTTCTATGTTGGCAGCCAAGCATGTGTCAGAGTGGGAAGCGGTGAGTGATTGGTTCACAGTGAAAGCGGGACTAAGACAAGGCGGCGTGATGTCTCCCTGGCTGTTCAACCTCTATATGGATGGAGATGTCAGGGAGGTGAACGCGAGTGTGCTTGGTCATGGCTTGGAACTGTTGGGAACGAATGGGCGGAGCTAACAGTTGAGCCAGTAGCTATTTGCAAATTATACGGCCCTGCTTGCGGATTCAGAGAAGTTATGTAGGCTAGTGTCTGAGTTTGGTAGAGTGTGTGAGAGGAGAAAGCTTCGAGTGAACGTGGGCAAAAGTAAAGTAATGAGATGCTCGAGGACTGTCGATGCGAGCAAAATTAGTGTCTTCTAAATGAAGAGCTCATGGAGAAAGTTCAGTGTTCAAAGTATCTGGGCTCCCATGTGGAGATAACTGAACTAGTGGAAACTGAAGTGGAGGAGGGGTGTAAAGTGTTGGGTGCGCTGAAGAGTGTAATGAGCTGTAGGACGTTGGGGCTGAAAGCAAAGAGAGGGCTGTTTAAGGGCGTTGTTGTCCCAACTGTGCTCTATGGAGCTGAGACTTGGGGAGTGTGAGCAGAGGAGAGAAGAAGGTTGAATGTTTTCGAAATGAAATGTTTGAGGAGCATGGCTAGAGTAACGCTGAGCGAACGGATCACCAACGACGTGATTCGAATCCGAACAGGGATGGTAAAGAAGTTGGAGGACAGTGGATTCGCGTGTTCTGAGATGGTTTGGCGCATGGAGAGGATGGATGAAGGGAGATTGGTGAAAAGGGTGATGAATGCCGAGGCGAGTGGTCGCAGGCCTAGAGGTAGACCGAAGTTTGGGTGGATGGATGGTGTGAAGCAGGCGTTAGGAATAAGAGACATGAATGTGGAAGTAGCGAGAAAGCGCGCAATGAACAGGCGTGAGTGGAGATGGTTGATTTTGACGCTGCTCTAATGTGCTCTCCCGCTCTTGGCATCCCTATGTCGGGATGCTCGCGGGTGGGGGGGGCGCCGGCCATTATGACGCGGCGATGGTAAACTACTGAAAACTCTCGGGCCTTGCTGCTGACAACGGATCCTCGAAACGCACTCGTGACCCAGAGTGTGTGCTGCGGGATTACCGGCCGGACCCTTTACCACAAAAGGGCTAAGTTGTGTGAGTGTGAGCGTATGAGGGTGTGAGGTGCGCCTTGCCATCGGCCACTCCCCTTTCTGGGGGATGAGGCCTAGTGTCTCAATCTGTATGGTAGAGGAAAAGTTGTATTTGTTTACTCATGTTCACTTGTAGTAGCGGAAAAGTTATAAATATTCACTTGATCACTAGAAGTATTGGAAAAGTCGTAAATGTTTACTCTTGTTCACTAGTAGTAGCGCAAAAGTTTCAAAGAAAAGTAATTAAATTATCCCCAAAGCAGCCTCACTACCTCTCATCGTGAAAATAAACTACGTCGGTGCAATAGTTTGTCCTTAAACTTGTTACTACTGCGTGTTTCCAACATGCTTGCTGGATGATTTCTGATAAATAATTTTTATTTCTTTGTTATGTCTGAGATTTGATTTGGGCCTCATTTCCACCAGAGCCTCAACGTGAGTCCTAATAGGCTTCCCCGTAGGGCGCGTTATGTCTGAGAGTCAGATGGCTTTGTATTTTGTTGTTCCGGAATCATTAGTAACGTAATAATTCACTGTTGTGCCATGTTTGTTGATATATGACTGTACCTACCATTTCGAGGTAGTGTTTAATTCATTATCATACTACTCTATAAGTTGATATATGCAGAGATGGGCATCGGTACAAAAAATTGCTAAGGCGATACCGGTACTGCGGTACATCAAAATCATATAAGGCGATACCGGTACCCGATACTTTACAAATTCTCAAGGCGATACCGGTACCCGATACATGTATCGGCGATACATGTATCGCGGTACATTACCATTATATTTTATATCGGGAATAAA
>SDVV010007433.1:0-17790 GCA_016164225.1 Gammarus roeselii
AGAGAGAGAGATAGATATAAAATATATATAAATATGTAAAGTAGAAATATTCGGGATATATTCGTAAATAATAAACAAGATTAGATTCATAATTAAACACGAATTTATGACCCATATTCAGTGGATTATGCTACATTGATACTGATTTTATGAAGAAAAGCTATACATTACGCATAAAATGATTTGAAATATTGACGCTGGCTGGAGATTAGCATGATAAAATAATGGAAACTAATAAGAGAAAACTCAGCAAAGAGAGCATAATATTTGAATTTCAATAAATTTTCCTGCAATGAAAAGTGTAAACGTGAGATTTTATAATTAATTGGTGCAGAAATACCTCACATATTTTTGAAGAATCTGATTTTGACACCATAAAAATCTCGCAATGAATGCGTAAGTGAATCCTTATCAACTTAATACTACCATACTATGCAAGGAATGGTGACTGATTTAAGAAGGTAGCATTGAGCGCGTGCATCTACAAACTGATATATCAGTTTAACACCCGTTAGTCATTTAACACCCGTAAATCATTTAACACACGTTAGTCATTTAACTCTCAATAGTAATTTAACACCAGTTACTCATTTAACATCCGTCAATCGTCTAACAGCTGTTAGTCATTTAACACCCGTTAGCCATTTAACACCCGTTAGTCATTAAACACCCGTTTTTATGAATAATATTCATTGGCATTGATGGCAATTAAATATCTAATTTCGTTGGGTGTGCTGTGCACTGTTCTTTACCAATTGATTTTCCCGCTTGCATTATTGTCGCTATGTTTACAAGTGTTTACAAGTGTAAGTGGACAACAACAGACCTTTTAGCCCAAACTAGGTTCCTTTTTGATATAAGGAAGTTTAGTTCTGAAGTAGAACGTCTAAGAGATCATCATGGTTCTTTGTATTTTCTGCTTCAAAAAAACAAAAAAGGAAAAGGCTGTAGAGTGAAATAACATATACGATAACATGCGAAACAACACAAATCAGCACCTAAAGAGGAAGTCACCGACCCACGGTGTTGATCTGAGATTGTCACAGTTTCGTTCCTCGTTAAACCAATGCTGACCGGTGTCATTGCTGGACATCGTTTTGCAAGCAGGTACCAAAGTCGGGCACCTTTTTTATCTTGTTAGTGCCATTGCCGGGCACTATTTTAACCGTAGGTTTGTCAATACCGAATAATTTGGCGAGAATGCTATAACTGGGAGTTATTTAACGTTGATTTTTGGTGGAATTTTACGAACCGTGACTTGAACGTTTCGATTTTATAACTTTTAAAATTTCCGCTTGAAGTCTGTTCCATTCTTCGGCAACTCTATATGTGAAGAAATTGCGGTTGATGTCGAGTGATAAACGCTACCCAACGATTATGTATCAATTTTTCCAGTTCACTCCGTTCGCATCAACTGTGAAAAGACTCACCCATTCGACGTTTTCTTTGCCCTTCATTATCTAACACACTTCGATCATGTCATCTCTGACTCGATGCTTCTCTAAAAGCCTCAGCACACCATGTTCAAGGGTCCCGAAGGCCTTGAGCCTTTTGAACAAGGAGGCATGACTTCATTGATCAAAATGCTCAAGGCTTTCGGGACTTTGAACATCGTGTGCGGAGGCTTTAACGAATAAAGGTTGAGTTTACGTAGTCTGTCTTCGTGCGATTTGTTGCCAGCGAAGGGATAAGTTAGGTAGCGCTACGTCAAACCTTCTCATATTTAATAACGTCTTTGCTAGGGTATGGAGATTAAAATTTGACGGAATACTCAAGGTGCGGTCTAACTAATGCATTGTATAACTTAAGAATATTGTGTCTTCTCTTGTACGAGATGGTGCGAGATATCATGCCCAACATTTTATTGCATTTTTTGCCAGCATCGCCTGCTTGCTGCTTCTCAAATCGTTTATAATGATGACAACTAGAAAATTCCCTTCGGTGACAGGAATCAGTTTCTTCCCGGACATTGAATATTTGTGTGTATAGGGTTATGATGACCGATGTACAGTAGCGAGCGAAAATTCGTTTATGATCTAAAACGAAGTGAAATCTTCAATGTCAATTTTCCGCTCTATATTTGAACTCATCGGAAATTTATTTGATATTACCCATTAAGATGTTTGTCCACACATAGTACGGTAAGAAATTTTTATTATATGGAGTTAAATTCCACTTGGGGAAAGTCGAATTTGTTTTTCCTGTTTTTAGACTAACCATAAACGAATATTTGCTCGCTACTGTACATAACTTTATATTTCTTCGACATTGAGTTTAATTTTCCACTTTTCGGATCAATAAAAAAATTTGTTCAAGTCTAATTGAATGTGCTTCCACTTGGTTTTTCGATTTGAAATCTTTAATAATTAATATTTCAAGGTCCCGTTGTTGGTTGACTTCAGTCATATGCTGGTCTGCCACCACGTAAGCAGAATTTTGATTTTGTGACACAATGTGTATAGCTGTGTATTTTTTAATATTAAATTTCATTTGCCACTTATCAGACCAGTCTATTAGTTTATCAAAATCCTTTGGATAGTTATGCAATCATGCTCACTGTCCGCTTTATGACAGAGTTTAGTGTCGTCAGCAAATTTTGATAACGATGTCGGTGTCGAGGTAATTTGTGTAGATTATAAAGAGAATAGGCCCGAGAGCACTGCCCAGGGGTACTCCTAATGTTACCGCACCCCACTGACTTTTCCTTGTCCGATGCACGCTTGTCTCTAACTTAACCTATAAATTGTTGTCTTGCATTTCACTTTTGGTTTGTCTTCAAGCATGTTCTTTTGCTGCGTAATTTGAATGTAATGGTATAAAATATTTTTGGTAAACTTATTTCTTTGAAAACAATATTGTACTGGCGAGAGTGCTTCAATAAAGATAATGATTATTATTTTTATTATATTAAAATATTCGGAGAGGAATTTGACATGGAAATAATGAAATCATTTAGATGACGAACGATCGAAACATGTTATATGAGAAAATGCTAGTAAATGAATCCAATACTTTTGACTAGAATATGATGATAAATGTAATAAAATCACACGAAAGAACTACGTGAGATATGAGACAAGGCATTGAAACACTAGAGACAGGGAAGACTTTTGATACTACATATATACAGAAATATATGACAAAAAAGTAAAATTTCTATACTATACATGTAAATAATAAAAGCAATTTGAAGCTCTGTGCTTTGAACGTTCAATTTAACTATGTCTATGCGTTAGATTCAACAAAACAGATGGGATATCTATGTCAATCTCTCTTCGATAAAATTATTGTCATCTTCGTGTTTAATTCACCTGAAACAGTGAACGTGCAGTCTTAATATAAGTACACTTTTCCAAATGACTGCAGTGAACATGCAATTAATCCAATTACGATATCTTACAATATCTAAACCAACATTAGTAACAACTGTACCCTTTCATAGCCATACACAACCTGCTCGATATCCTACGTTATTAAGCAAACAAGCCGTGAAATCGATATCATTTACAAATTGTAAACCAATAGAATGAAAAGATAGTAATAAAAATTGTTCTCTTACCTAACCTAATAACAACAATAGTCCTATTGAAATAGAAACTGTTATTCTCTACAAACTATTACTCCTACATTACTAAACAATGCTGAACAAGTGGACCAACAGCAATAACAAGTGGACCACCAAGAGCAATCGTATGCGGTCGCTGATGGAGAGGCAAGCGGTCTCAACTTCGCCACCACACCTACAGAGTTGTGGAATCAGCTGTCGAGTAGCGGAGAAAACTGCACCACGGGAGAAATGGTAAACGGCGAATTTTGTCACCCCAACAGCTGGCCACAGCGAGTTGGATCATCTTCAACAGTCGACAATAGAGATGAGGAAAGGAACGATGACAACCGCTAGGGATGGGCATCACCAGCCCGGCTGATCAGTGACGATAGCACAAATGAAGTTGGTCGATAAACCCAGACGCAGTGCGCGTATGAACATCAGAACAGAGGAGAGTGAGGAACAAGAGACATAGAAAAAAATTGTTCAGCACCATAATATTGAATTCCAAATCACAGCAACCGAACAATGCGATAATCAGCAAGATTTAACTACAATTTTCGAAGAGCCAATTTTGACGGTTTGAAGAACGAAATCACAAACATAGACTTCGGGTACCAATTCAATGACAGGACCGCCGATGAATGCTTTGCGTATCTCAGAGATAGGGTCTTGCAAGGAAGCAAGCAATACATCCCAGAGAGAAAGGTACAGATGAACCATCCCTCATACATGAATAATGGAGTTCAAGAAGCAATTGCTCGTCGACAGACATTGTACCAAGTCCAAAAAAACAATCCAACAACAGAGTCAGACCAAGAGCATGAGCGGGCGGCCTATTAGAAGAGTGAAGAGAGTGGTCAGAGCGCCAAGAGAAACAAGGAAAAAAATGTTGTTGAATAGGCTAACAGCAACCCAAAAGGATTCTATGCATGTGTGAAGAAGGGACGTGATGTTCGTGACAGCATTGAATCTCTACGAAATAGTGCAGGTGATCTAAAGTCATCTGATGCAGACGTCTATGATTCCACGAATACTTTGTAACCGTCTTCACAGATGAAAATACTAGTTATATTACAGATTTCGAATTGCCTGCATAAGTGCAACTTTTGGAAAATATTCATTTCCTCGTCGGTGAAATAGGGAACCACTCAGCTAACTGAATATTTAGAAATCTACAAGACCAGATGACCTGCATCCAAGAATGGTACGGAACATCTCCAAAATCATAGGTGGCCAACTGCATGACAGAGATCTTTAACAGGTCTATGACTGCTGGAATTATCCAGCAAACATCGCAGCCATGTTAAAAAAAGGCAGTAGGCAATAGCCAGAAAACTACAGACCAATCAATCTCACATTTGTTGTCGGCCAAACCTTGGAAAGATTAATAAAAACAAGTATAACAGCCTCCGCATACGATGTTAAAGTCCCGAAAGCCTTGAGCCTTTTCCTCGATGAGGCATGCCTTTTCGGGATTTTAGCCAATGAACACGCAGGAAAGCGCGTGTTCATTTCCCTGTCAACGGCTCAAAACTTTAAACAGAGGAGCAATGAAACATCATTGATTATATTATCGAGCTATGCATTGAATTGGAAATAACTTCAACAATGTTCTCCACTAAATCGATCCATATTTGTAAATGTGATTGAACATTTCAGGGTCAAATAATTCCTTGGGATGAGCTCCCTCACCATTCAACTGCATGCTATGCATTTCATCTGCATGACATTAAATGTTGCAAGTTTGAGAGAGAGCTCTCGTAGCCTACAAGTCAATATAACAAACCATTTTTCACCTACTTTGCCAGGACTCGGTGAAACCAAATTGACAAACGAATTGGAGAATTTATATAAGTTATCAGGTTACACTATGTTTAGAAACCATAGCATGAATAGGGAGGCGTTTATTTATATAAGACAGGCTGACTCATGTACCGAGACCTGAACTTTCTTATATCAGGCCAGGAATTGAGACTCTTTTTGTCGACATCTATTGTGACAATGAAGTTAAAACAATAGGTATGGTTTAATGTAGAGCCTCTGAAATATCGGCAGAAAAGTTTTCTCATGAGATGAAAGAAATTTTCAGTGGCATTGATGTAGCTCATAATAAATGTATATCATAGGTGATTTCAACGTAAATCTGCTTCAGTATCATCGATCGAATTCAATTGCCGACTGTTGTGATAATTTCCTTTCATATGGTTTGCACCCATTAATTACTCAACTAACTCGTACAGCTGCTGGATCTGCAACTTTGATGGAAACAAATTTTACCAACGGTGTTAATTGTGTGACTCGGGCACATGTCAGATGCTTCCGACCATTGCCTAACTTTCGCTCAAAAACCAAATTCTCACTACTACCGTAATCCGCCTGTAATCACCGTAATCCGCTTGTAATCACCGTAATCCGCCTGCAATCACCGTGATCCGCCTGTAATCACCGTAATCCGCCTGTAATCGCCGTAATCCGCCTGTAATCACCGTAATCCGCCTGTAATCACCGTAATCCGCCTGTAATCACCTATCGTAAATATAACGACGGTAACATTCTAAACATTAAGAAGGCCCTGCGACCTAACGACTTTGAATGAATACTATCCACATTAAACTCAAATGATGCTTTCACGCAGTTCCATACCATATTAATTGAGCTGTTCGAGATGCATTTCCCGCTTATAACAAAAGATGAGCTCAATCACAGACAAGCTAAGCATCCGTGAATGACACAGGGTTTAGTTCTCACAAAAAAAAGGACAGGCCGTGCCGTAGATACAAAAGGTATCCTATTACTCGTAGAGGTGAATTTAAACAATAAAAAAATCCCGTCATTAAATTGACTAAAAATTCGCGTGTAAACTATCCGAAATCTGACTGAGACCTCTTAATGTAATATCAAAATATCTGGAAAATCATTATTTTCTTTCTGGGAAAAAATAAACAGAATAATTCGAATATAATTATTTTGTATGATCCACAATTATTTTAACTGTATATGTATAGACATACAATAATTTCCCTCTAATTAGGAGGGTGGCTAAGTTAGTCTGACGCAATGGAGGGGAACGCACAATCTTTCCGATTTCAAATGCTTTTGAATAATTACTTCAAAAGTATTACTAAAACTCTAAGTGAAACAATTATACCAACAACATCCATTTGAACATTATTTAGATAATGCAATTGATGAACAGTTAATCTCTAACGGCACCGACCCAATCGAAGTTAAAGTAATCATTAATGGTTTAAAAAACAGTTGCAGCACTAGCTGGGATGACATCCCCACCAATGTAATTAAAGCTTGATCTAGGACTATTGTAGCTTCCATGACCCAAATCATCAATCGGTCACTCATGTAAGGAATTTTTTTATAATGCACTCCAAATCGTAAAACATTAGTCAAATTTATACAGATTAAAGAAAGCTTACTTGCAAAATTATCGTCCAATATCAGTCCTGCCTGACTAGTAAAAAAATTTGAACAGTATTTTATGTTAGAATATACTTTGTTGCAAATAACCTACTTAGCCAAGATTTATTTTGGCTTCCAGGCTTTCAGGAATACAGAGAATGCGCTATTAAAATTTACTGGGGACGCTATCGATGGGTTTGATGGAGGAAAAATCACTGGTACAACTTTCCTGTACAAAACAGCATTATGGAGTTGGACGTTGTCGATGGGTGTGATAATGGGGAAGTCACTGTTGCAACTTTTATGGACTTAGCAAATCCTTCGATTGCGTGAATCATGAGATTTTGGTCTCGAAATTACAGCATTAGCATATAGAGTTCGTTGACATGAGTTGGATAAAAAGTGATCTCCCCGATAGAAAATACCTAGTGAGTTGGAATAAACAATCATCATCTGTCAGTACGCTAAATATAGGAGTAACGCAAGGGTCTATTCTTGGGCCTTTGCTTTTCCTTATCTTTATTAATGACATTGGGAACACTAGGGACAGGTTATCCTTTGTACATCCTGTAGATGACACTCCAGTTTGTTAGACAGGGAAAAACTTCAGTATACAATTTCTGATATTATTAATCAATTGGTTCAAATTCCGAACTGGTTCACATCTAATAAGCTGACTCTAAATGTCGACAAGACGTAGGTCATGATAATTTCCAGGAGAAAAGTACCACTTCCTAACACACAAATCGAATTGAATGGCCAACCGGTTCCATTTGAAGCAAAACATTATTTTTCGGTGAAATAGTAGACCAAAGACTCAACTGGAAAGATTATGTCTCATTTGTTGCCGGGAAATTATCCGAATCGTGTGGCATTCTTTACAAAATTAGATATTGTCTCTCGACTCCTGCTTAAGAGTTTTTTTTGTACTACAGCCTTATTCATCCCTTTTTGAGCTACTCTTTTAATGTGTATGCTTCTACCTACAAAACAAACTCAAGACCTATTATTCCTAGTCAAAAGCGTGCCATTTTTTATTTCATTTGATTTGATTTAAGCCTCCTTTCCACCGAAGCCTCAACGCGAGTCAAAACAGGCTCCCCCGTAGGGCTCGACGATCATGGATTCTAGTAGGCTATCGCATCTCTGTGCGAGAAAAACAACGTTGTCAAGGTCAGAAGAATTTGAAAAATTCAGTCGTTTCAGACGCACTCTGGTGCGCACGAAAAAACGTTTAGACGAAACGGATCTTTGCTTTTAATCATTTAGAACTTCAATAGTAATATGCACGCACGCTAGTGCGTACAGGTAGCATTGTCGAGATTGTTACGAGGTTAACGGCTACACGGACAAAGTAAGATCCGACAATAGCGCAACACAATTTTTAAAGCTATGCGGTCTAGTTCAGTTAGAGTACAATTTATTTATTCAGGCAAGATAAAAACTCAGACGAAACGAATTCCCGCAAATAAGTGTCAGAATAACCCTATAAAATGCTAGCAGACGTAATCACAGGTTGCCTCACATTTGTCTGGAATATTCTCCCACTGTGTCACATCATCAACTGTTCTGCTGCGGCATTTGCTATTAAAGCTTTGAAACAATTAACCTACTTTTGATAATGATTTTTTAGTTAGAAATTATGCTTAATAAAATCTTCGAAACAATGCGAATTTGCGAATTCATCGTAACTCGTCAACACAGTCTCAACTATTTTTAAAATACAGAGCTGCTAAAACTTGGAATTTGATTGCCATAGCTATGAGGACGGGTAGCAGTATAGCCACATTCAGACTCAAATTGAAATTATACCTGTTTGAACTTGTGCATGCAGAAATTTTTGAATTATAATTTACTTCCGCTATGTAATTTACCGTGTCAACTATTTGTGAATCGTCAGTTTCATGTTATGAATACTTCCATTCTATTTTTTCTTGTTTCATATACTCAAATTTCCAGTTATATTGTTCATGTAGAATTATTATACCCATCTATTATGACTCATTGAAATGTTTTTGTTCCCTGCATATGTAACAAGGCATGCTAACTATGCAGCTAGTTTCAACATTTGGGTCTTTGGGTGCCAAACTTGTACGAATAATGTAATAGATGACCACATGTGGGACATTCTCAACTCAGTGTTTTATTAAATGTCAATTGAATCAGTAAATTGTCATGCTTGTGTAAATGTCTGTAACACTATCTACTTTGCTTATTTTTCTTCAAATTAATAGTCCAATGTAACATTTTATCTGTCTCGATATTTTGAAAAAAATGAGAATGGAGAGTGTCCTATAACAATGTCCATCGGTTGGTGGGATGTAGAGGTAAACTTACCCTCCAACCTTTGTTAGATGACTACACGCGCTTTCCTGCGTGTTCATTGGCTAAAATCCCGAAGAGGCATGACTCATCGATGAAAAGGCTCAAGGCTTTCGGGACTTTAACATCATATGCGGAGGCTTTTATACTTGTTTTTATTAAACTTTCCAAGGTTTGGCTGACCACAAATGTGAGACTGATTGGTCTGTAGTTTCCTGGCTATTGCCTTCTGCCATTCTTGAATATGGCTGCGATGTTTGCTGTCTTCCAATCTTCTTGAATAATTTCAGCAGTCATTTCAAGATTACCTAAATAACAAATGTTGCCTTCAGAACAGCTCACGCTGACGAAGACTTTGTACGTTTCATCAGTGTTTCCTGATATTTCTGCTATTTTGTCAACATGTAACGATTCTTAAATTAATTGAAAATCCTTAAATCCTATGCAAGACTTACGAAATAGGGTTTCACACCCTTACAAAACTTCAAGCAAATATCCAACGAAACATAGCCTACCACGACCTGAAACCAATATGCAAAACTCACTCGAGCAACTTATAATGTGCAGTAATCCCACAATATACCCTGTAGCGGATAATTATTTTCCTAAAAATACTTTCTAAAAACAATCTCAAATCCTAGATCCACACTCAAACCAACAAATAATTTCTCACACTACCATCTACCAACGGTTGAGACTACAATAAAAAACATGAGGTACGGGACAGGGTTCTTTATATACAAAAAAACTTAACCAATATCCAATGTTAAAACTGCAAACCTGAAGCCGATATACATCACTAACTCATTCAACACAAATTCTGGAATTATACTACAGTAGTATTCTGCAGTGTATGACCGTTTATCTCTTGAGCTTATCTAAAACAGGAACAAAACCAACCCAAAGCCCGACCACAAAAAATTACGCCCCACGCTGACATTCCTACTTTTCTGATGTGGCTGGAGAACATATTTTTGAAACAAATACTTGAAAATCATATTGTTTCAGTTTCAAGTTCTTCACCCTGACTAATTGTAATAATCCATATGAAATCATCCTGGGAAACAAAAAATATCTTATGAGTTACGTGTTAAATTTCAATTACGTGGATTTTAAATGAAAATGCTCACAAAAGAAAGATGATCAGCAGAATGGGCATTTTTCTATATATTCATTTTCCTTGAACGCATCAAGCCCTTGTTTCCCTGTCCCAGGTTCTTAGTTGCTGCCCTTGTCGCACTTGCTTAAAACAGTCACCTCTATTGTTGCCACCCAATGAGGACGTCTTCCTGTCATCGTTTGTAGCTGAGCCCTGCCATCACTGGCACCACGTCACTGACCTTTACTGTCGACTCCTACGGCTCCCAAGTCTTACTGTCATCGTTTGTAGCTGAGGCTTGCAGTCACCGTCACCACGCCACTGACCTTTATTGTCGACACCCAAGGCCGACGCTTTGCTGTCATCGCTTGTAGCTGAACCCTGTCGACACCGCTACCACGCCACTGACCTATATTGTCGACTCCCAGGGCGGACGCCTTACTCTCGTTGTTTTTCTCTTCGCGGTTGCAGGTGTCGCCCGTGTCCTTCCACCAGCGGTTGTACAACATCTGAATGACGCCCTTTTCTTGCAGCTCCAAAATGGCAAGAGAGATCTTGTCCCTCCATGGTGACCCTGCCACACCACACATATGAAAGATCACAATAATTTTAAATCTAATGTAATGACCTATTTAATTGATTTTGATTAGTTGTAGGGTCGATAGCAAACATAATCCCAAAATTTCCACACGGTATCAATCTCTGCAACTGATAGAATTTCATCAGAAGTTAACTCTCCTTCTCTTTTGCACCCTCTCCAAGCCATCGCTGTCACCACCGCATTCTGATTCCATGGCGCTCTTTGTATCCACCCCCTTCCAATTCTGTGAAACATCCTCCCGCACCCTGTATCCCAACAAATCTATGCTACGGATTCCACCCCGTCTACATTTTTTTATAAGAAACCTTCTGCCCGCCCCCTGCATAACACACCTGCGGTACCCAGTATACCATTCCCCTCTGCCCCCTGTATATTAGTAGAGTATATGTCTGCAAGACGGCCCTGAGAATCCTGTCTGCAAGACGGTCCTGGGAATTGTGTCTGCAAGACGGTCCTGGAAATAGGGGGCGCAAGACGGCCCTGGATGGTGGGTAGGAGAGGGGAGTCAGGCGCGTGAGGTAGGGGCTACAAAAACAGCCCTGGAGATAGGGCCTACATATATGCTTTGTGAAGGAATTAGATATAGGATGGCTAGTTCTTTGAACCTATTGTCGAATGTAATTGTTATGAAGTATGTTATTTGTTAATGTGTCTGACTCAAGCGCTATATATCTCGGACATTGTAGTTTTATGTTGAGATAAATTGATCTTGTGGTCAAGTTAGTTACTGATGCTACATAGAGATACAAAGAACGCAAGTTTTTTGTGAGTCGGCCGATGTATTTGTTAGGATGTATGTTATTTGTTAGCGTGTCTGACTTAGTCGCTGTATATCTCGGGCAATATAGTTATATGTTAAGACAATTACTCTTGTGGTCAAGTGTGATACTGATGGTACATATAAATACCATGAACGCAAGTTTTTTGTGAGTCGGCCGATGTATTTGTTAGGATGTATGTTATTTGTTAGTGTGTATGACTTAGTCGCTGTATATCTCGGACGTTGTAGTTATATGTTAAGACAATTACTCTTGTGGTTAATTGAGATACTGATGGTACATAGAGACTGCCCGGGACGGGTGGGGATGAGGGGCGGGGTTGACCGGAGTCAGGCGGTGTCCAAAACGCAAGTAGAAGCGATTGCTATACTTCAACTGCAAGTGGTAATTAGCTATGACAATTAGCGATTTTATCTCTGGATGTGCGGTCACACAAAGATTAGTTTTTTCCATACGGGAATATTTTAGTTTCCTTACGGTATCTGATTGCTTTCATTTACGATTACTTACGTACGGATTATACAGATGTACGTTATTAGGTCTTGTCGATGCTGTATATGATTGTTTTGGAATATTTTGCAAGGTAGGATGGCATTATATATATGTATTACTATGTTTGTTATTGAATGACTCATTTGAATAGAATCCATTGTTTATACATGATATTTTATATTGTACGATTGATATTATTGATTAAATCCACTCGCTTTGTCGCATTAATGTATTTATTTTTATAGATTCGTCAGGATCCAATGTTAGGAACCAAACAGTTGCAAATACGTTCACGTAGTTTTTCAGATGATTTTTTTCTATAGACAATGAAACAAGGGTCATTTATACATATATATTAATGGAATAAAATACACATTTAGGTGAACAATTTTAGGGTTTCGGACACAACATTCACGCATGTTCGAAAAAACATATAACAGGTGGACAATCAATCATGGTCAATTATATATATTTATTTGTTTAACATGAATCATTTACATTGTTTTTATGAGTTCCGTTACAGTTCTTTCCAATGCATATTTTTCAATGCCTATTTAGGTGGACAATGAGTCGAGTTTATTATTATAATTTTCTTATTTTTATATACATATTAGCATACAAGGATTATTTACATTTTATGATCATTTAGTGGATAAAACCTGTTGAGGTACACGTACTTTCATCATTAAGTCGAGTGTATTCGCCAAAGATGGTCTCACCCGGCTTGCGTCTTTTCCATGTTAAATCCATTTATTCATCGATTTCATTAGCCAAGGCACATCGCTTCATCGTTTTAGTGACGGTAGGTTTATTTTCAACGTTTTTTTGAGGATGTCCGGGTGGCCATAGGCAAGGGTTGTGCATGCGTCGAGATAGTAGCGCTTATTCTCAAATTTACAGAGGCAGTTTTTGATAGTGCGTACAGTTTGAAGTAGGCATGCTTTCGCACGAATGTTGTGTATTGTCTCAAAGTGTGTGTATGTTTTCTGGTTATGTATATCTCTGTATTGTTCATGTTTGATTCTGGCTGGTGTCTGGTAATTGACACCTTTAGCAGCCGATTTTGTTGCGTCGGACTCAATCAACGTGCTGTAACACTTGGGTTGTAAGCAGATGATTTCACACGGGTAGTCATCAGCTGTTTCGATTTTCCGTAGTCCTAGCTGTCCTTTCTTGGATTCATCGAACAAGGGGGGATTTTTGGGATAGTTGGAGAAGACCATGTATTCCAAAACAATCATATACAGCATCGACAAGACCTAATAACGTACATCTATATAATCCGTACGTAAGCAATCTTAAATGAAAGCAACCAGATACCGTAAGGAAACTTAAATATTCCCGTATGGAAGAAACTAATCTTTGTGTGACCGCACATCCAGAGATAAAATCGCTAATTGTCATAGCTAATTACCACTTGCGGTTGAACTATAGCAATTGCTTCTAATTGCGTTTTGGACACCACCTGACTCCGGTCAACCCCTCACCTCATCCCCACCCGTCCCGGGCAGTCTCTATGTACCATCAGTATCTCACTTGACCAGAAGAGTAATTGTCTTAACATATAACTACAACGTCCGAAATATACAGCGACTATGTCATACACACTTACAAATAACATACATCCTAACAAATACATCGGCCGACTGACAAAAAACTTGCGTTCTTGGTATCACTATGTACCATCAGTATCACACTTGACCACAAGAGTAATTGTCTTAACATAGAACTATTTTGCCCGAGATATACAGCGACTAAGTCAGACACGCTAACAAATAACATACATCCTAACAAATTCATCGGCCGACTCACAAAAAACTTGCGTTCTTAGTATCTCTATGTACCATCAGTAACTAACTTGACCACAAGATCAATTTGTCTTAACATAAAACTACAATGTCCGAGATATATAGCGCTTGAGTCGGACACATTAACAAATAACATACTTTATAACAATTACATTCGATAATAGGTTCAAAGAACTAGAGATCCTATATCTAATTCCTTCACAAAGCATATATGTAGGCCCTATCTCCAGGGCTGTTTTTGTAGCCCCTACCTCACGCGCCTGACTCTTCTCCCCTACCCACCATCCAGGGCCGTCTTGCGCCCCCTATTTCCAGGGCCGTCTTGCGCCCCCTATTTCCAGGGCCGTCTTGCAGACAGAATTCCCAGGGCCGTCTTGCAGACAGGATTCCCAGGGCCGTCTTGCAGACAGGATTCCCAGGGCCGTCTTGCAGACATATACTCTACTTATATTCCCCTGTCTGCATCCTGTACATCAACTGTACGCTCCTTGAATACCATCCCTGCTGAACTCAGTATGACATCATTTCTGCGTCCTGTGTATTACCCCTTCTGCACTCTGTATAACACACGTTTTACATCCAGGATACAATTTCTTCTACAGCCAGGTATAAATTTCCGTCTGAACCTTGTTTACCACCGATTCGGCACCGTGTATGTCACACAATCAACACAATTCGAACTACCCCTTCTGCTCAGAGCATACAACCCCTTTTGCACTTTGCCAATCGCTTCTTCTGCAGGCTATAAATTCGTGTCAGCACTTCGTGTACAAGGGTGTGACATGTATATTATTCCATCTGCTCGTTGTCTTCTACCTAAACTGTTCCCTTATACAACCCGTTCTGCCCCTTGTGTATCACTCGATCTGCACTTTCTATGCCGCTTCTTCTGCTCGGTACCCTGTGTAAAACCCTTATACAACCCGTTCTGCCCCTTGTGTATCACTCGATCTGCACTTTCTATGCCGCTTCTTCTGCTCGGTACCCTGTGTAAAACCCATTTGCACCGTGTTTATCACCCCTTCCTCATCCTGTCTACCACCCTGCTTGCACCCTATATACAATCTCTTGTGCAAAGTGAATAGCACTTTTACTGCATCCTGTACAAAATCTCTTCTGCCCTCTATATCTTCCCTCCTGCATCCTGTATACCACTCTTCTGCACCCTGTACAGCACTTCCTCTACACCCTGTACACCACTCCATCTCCTTCCTGTATACCACCATTTTGTACCCTAACGGTACAAAATGGTAGTATACCTCATACGTGATATCGAGGTATGTTATATTTCGAGCAATTTTGAGAAAACGTTAATTAAGTTAGATGACTTTGCCCTTTTGTGTGAACTTACGCCAAATATTTAACGATTTACTTAGAATTTATTTGTGTTATGATCCCAGGGTGGATTTTTCCGAAATTCTTGAAGACGGGCCAAAATCGGCTCAAGATTGACGAGCTGACGTAACGGAGTGACACTCAGGCCACCGTCGTATGGCAAAGAAGATTGACGAGCTGACGGAACGGAGTGACACTCAGGCCGCCGTCGTATGACAGGGAAGATTGACGAGCTGACGGAACGGAGTGACACTCAGGCCACCGTCGTATGGCAAAGAATATTGACGAGCTGACGGAACGGAGTGATACTCAGGCCGCCGCCGTATGGCAAGGAAGATTGACGAGCTGACGGAACGGAGTGACAATCAGGCCACCGTCGTATGGCAAAGAAGATTGACGAGCTGACGGAACGGAGTGACACTCAGGCCACCGTCGTATGGCAAGGAAGATTGACGAGCTGACGGCCGCTGTCGAAGTGTCAATTTCTGTTACAATGTAAACAAGTGTGTGAATACAGTCGTTGTGGTACACACATCAAGTTCACGTTGAAATGGGAAAGGTTCAGCCGATGATTCCAAGACTGGTGTAATCGACTGCTGCAGTTTTGTGTGGGAAGCCAGGCCAATTTTTGTATTGTGCTTTGAACTCGTCGAATCTCTATCATACCTGTATTGAATTAGTTTCATAAATATATTTTGTGGTGCATCTACCAAGAATCACTACACATTCAGTTCAATATGTAACCTCCATGTCATTCCTGTCTCCATTATTTGCCTTAACCCCTCCTTTTCTTTCACTCTCCCTATATTGTTCACTCTTTTATTTTTATTTCATTACAGTGGAACCGGTTGTGTGTGAAACGGCGTCCAGTAACACCATTGGTCTCAATTCGTTTAACGAGGAATTTACTAGGACAATGGGGTCGGAGAATATATCTTCATTTGCTGATTTGAGTTGTTTCGAGTATCATCGTTAAATGTTCTTTCATTAAACAAACTCTTAGTTTCTTAATCCTTTTCTATCCTCTCAACTATCATAAGGCAACCTTGTTTGGGCAAAGAGGCCTGTTGATGTCTTCTAACACTGCTAAACCCGTGGAACACATAACCCGTTCTGATCCCACCTCTGCCCCCTTTACATCAACGCTTCCTGTGAACTAACGGTACCTGCTCTGCCTCCTCCTCATATCAATGCTTCTAACTGAATAACTGGTCTCTCACAGCTTCCTCTTCCCCACATAACATCACCCTACCAGCACTCACAACGACACGTCCTCTACCCACCGTGTGTCAACCTCTGGCTCTTACCAGCTCCCCCTTGCTCTGTCATCCTCAAATTACCTTCTAGTCTTACCCACCTGCCCACGGCATATCTCAGCCCCTAACATCACCTCTTCTTTCCTTCTCACGATATTCTTTCTTTTCTGCCCCCTAACATCCCTCCCTTGCCCCTTGCGTATTACCTCCTTTGGCCTTCTCACAGCACCTCCTCTGCATCCCCTCAGCGAGCCTCACATTGCCATATCTGGCTCCCTCACAGCACCCCCTCTGCATTCCCTCAGCGAGCCTCACATTGCCCCATCTGGCTCACTCACAGCACCCCCTCTGCCACCCCTCAAATCACCTCTTTTGGCCCTATCACGGCATCCTTTCTGCCCCACCTCATATCACCCATTCTAAAGCTCTGACAGTATCTCCCCTGCCCTCCTTACATCACTCTCCCCTTGCCCCCAATTACATCAACCCGCTATTGGCAAGCCGATGGAACTAATTGGCAAGCAGCGAAAGACGGTGCGGGCGGCTGCCGGTGATAGTCACACGAGGATTGTGACTGAACTTTTGATCAGGACGGCTGATTGCTTGTTAAGCACTGGACGAACTAGTCAGGACAGCTCATGGAAGGCAAATGCGGGGAAGGAGCTATTGAATGGAGGCAAATTCGTCAGGGTATTTCTAGCACAGAGTGTGTGGAAAAGAAGTCATTGGAAGGATGTGAACTAGTCAGGGCACAAGTTGCAAAGCGTGAGCGGGGAAAGAGCCACTAGGAGGAATCAAGCTAGTCAGGATAGCTCTAGCAAGACGTGTGCGGGGAAGAAGCCATGGAAATTAAGTTTACCAGCAAGCCAGCTAATTCAACGCGTGTGCGGAGCACACGCTCTTGCAATTGTCGGTTGAGCGTTTAAAAGGAACCAAAATTTTTAGGATAGCTTTTGCGAATCGTGTGAGGGGATGAAGCGATTAGAAAGAAGGTGAGCTCGTCTGACAGAAGGCTGTTGCAGCTTTTGCGGGGAAAGAGCCATTAAAAGGAAGGTGAGCTCGTCTGACAAAAGGCTGTGCAGCGTGTGCGAAGAAGGAGCCGTTAGAAGGAAGGTGAGCTCGTCTGACAGAAGG
>SDVV010007434.1:0-17790 GCA_016164225.1 Gammarus roeselii
ATAAGACTCAATTGTATATCTGCCAATGGGGTCTCTGTATTAGAAGGCCCGCCTCTTAGATGACCCAAAAGGGTGAATCCTCTCCCTCGATTGGAGGATCTCCTTCAATTTCATGATCATGGCCCACCCACTTAGCCTTCGGGGGCAGCCGAGCCACAGAGGGCAGCACACTCACTTGGCAGCGGCCACAGGGCATCGGTCGTAGACCTCGCACCCCACACACTCCCTCGCTATAGGCACACGCCCCACTCTACCACACGCTCGTCTTACGCGTGTTACATATCTTTGGCTGTTAATCACTTGTGTGACTTGTGTTTATACTCAGTATTCTATTGTTAGAATAACCTTTGCCTTGTTAACTACTACAAAAAGACAAATATAAAACCAATGTGTCTTCATTCAACCCTGATTTTCCCAATTATCCAACTTGAAAACTTCTGTACCATAACAGATAATCATAAAAGTAATTGTTGTATCTTCATTCTTATTAAAAGTTTAATTTATTCATTGCTCATAGATTTTGATCTATTTCATGCTTTGCCATGTTGGACCAGTCATTTTCAAAGTAATTATTCCATCACTTATTATTAAAGCCCTGAAATGCACAATGAGTTACATCTCATAAAGTCACTTTTAGTAGTGATTTAGATAATCACTCATTCATTCTAGGTCAGGAATCATTATATTTTCCTATTTAGCTGACTATTTCATGCGGTTTGCAGAGAAGCCTCCAAATCTCCAAGTTTCCAGAGTCCTAGTCTCCAAGCTTCAAGTCTCCAAGTCTGGGACATTCACCACAACCCCTCTACCTTTGTTTTTTGGATAGGTGCAATAGCTGGTAGCACATTATAAGTTGAAGGTTGTTGAACCTCATAGCTATAGGAAATTAGATAGGAGCATTAGAGCCAATGCAGAAGTAATAACAATCATGTCCCACTTACTGTGTGGTTTCCTACTTGCTGTGCACTGTCCCAGTTACTTGTTGATAGATGTAAATATAATATAATAAACTGTGAAGAATACACATTGCTGTACAAATTTACAAAATCATCCAAGCAGCCCTCCAGAAACTGGGTGTAGCATTGGAGTTGCTCTTGGTTTAAATTTTGCTGCATCCACCATTGACCACTACCAACCAGCTAGAGATTATTAGGAAGTAAGTTGCGCACAATCAAGTAGACTTGCTGCCAACATCTAGCTATTAGTGTTTGTACAAAGTGCCTGGATTTGGCTGTCACTTTCATCAGTAGTTTTCCATTGCTCTCCAAATTTCTACCACTGGCACTTGCTGATTCACAGCCCTTGTCCAGCTAATCGTAGTATCTCAACTACAACTCTGGTAGTCTCCCTAAATCATTTACTGATTAGGAAGAGTTTAACATCACCCTTGATCATTATACTGGACAAGGTAAGTTGTTGCATGTGTAACAGGCCTGTCACTTAATTGGCAGTGTCTGGAATATATAGTTAGGCCTGCATATGTGCAGAAGTGCCATTATATTGGTAAGGTAGCCTTGTCAGTATTTCTGACCTGTCATTACATTGACAGATTAGCATTGGAACAGTTTAAGCCTGTCACTGCATTGACAGAGCACATCACCACAAAATTTAGCACATTTCCACAAACAAAATAATTTCAGTAATTAAGCTATATATTCATAAATAGCATATCCCAGAAAATACCATATTTCCACCTGTAGCATAATTTCAATTATTGTACAATAATATCAAAAATAGCATTTATTAAATTGGCCAAATGTTGCCAAGAATAATTTGGTGGCATAGTGGTATCATACTCAGAGTTCCTAGTGCCATAAATATCTGAGACCCAAATTATATCAGGTGTACAACTAAATCAATATTATTTGGCTAAAGAAAATATTAGTACTGGTTATATGCTATACTATATTAGTAGCATATAATATCAGAAGTGAATCTGGTTGCTGATGAAAATTAGATTGAGCTTTAAATACTGCAGGGCTGGTACTGAATCAAACCAGGAGTGTCTAGTCAGTATCATAATTATTTATTATTTGCTATTCAACATATTGACCGTTAGCTCCATTTATTATGTAATTGCTCGTTCTTTATTCATTTATTTACTAGGTGACATTGGTTTGCGTACCTTGAACAACCTGCACCTTCAGTCAGGTTAAATCTTATTTATTCAGTACTTACAGCAGCAGTAATTGCAATACCTGACCAAAATTAGCAGTAGGCAGATAATTCTGCAGTAGGAATAATAATTCACATTTGACAAGTGACCATCAGCACTCACTCTGAATATCAGCTGTAGTTGTTTATAGATTGTGTTAAGTGCTAGTGGGGACCATGTATGCTGCTGGTGTACTGCGCAGAGTGGGATAGTGTCTCTTTTCATATCAAGTGCAGGGTATTCATATATTTTGGCCACTGAATATTGGAAATAAATTTGGTGTTTTTGCGGATGGAATATAGGCATTGAACATTCAACCCACCCATAACAACGTTAAACCAGCTTTTTAAAACAAAGTTCCTTGAGGTATCCAAGTAAGTTAGGGCATATGGGAATAATTTTTCATTTTTATAACAAGAATAATGATTTTATTTGTAGCTCTATGAAAAGGTCCTCCTTTCTGTGTCATCTGATTAATATACTGGAAAACTATGTTGGGGGGAAGAATTATTTTTTTGTAAATAATACTTTTTAATATTAATCTGGCTTTGTATAGGCCAGCATATTCATCAAAAGCGATTAGCATTTTCTCATAAGCAGGGTCAGTGAGTAGGCTTAGTAGAGTGCAAAGGAGTTCAAGAAACTTTGTAAAGTTGCCACGAGTGCGCTGCCATACATCAGCAGATGCTTCATGCTGATCGATGCTTTGAGGCACAAATAACATGGTGGCAAAAACGGTCCCATGTCTGCGTCCATTAGATGTTTGTGTGCTTTGCACAGGCGGTGGTGGAATGTTTGGTTAACTTGGTTTCCCCTACTCCACCCTAGTTTTACTGCAGGCATGTTTTTGTCTGCCATGTTGCCACACAATGTTCCAATAGGTTGTTATAAGAGTTGATGATATAGGGAACCAATCTCAATAGTTTATGTTGATATAGTGTTCTAGACAGATGAAAGCCAAGGCACTCAGACTCACCTTTGCAGCCCCCCACAGACCCACCAACTGGGCACACAGGCATGGGAGGCAGTACACCTCAGCGCGCCAGCAATCAAAATGAACAGCACAGCCCAAGCACTGCAGCAGGACGCTGGTTGGAATGTGCCTAATAGGTCAAAAGAAAACAAAACAATGAAGACAGTCAAAAACTGCACCAACACAAAAAAAGTCACAAGATCACATCAAATTGAGTCTAGCAAATATCATACATCACTGCCCCTAACTCCTCCGCCAAGGCCTTCTTGAAGCTGCCAAGTGAATCACACTGCACCACATCAGCAAGCAGCCGGTTCCAAATCTGCACACAGCGAATAATGAAAGAATCTGCGTTTATAGTCCATCTGACAGCGAGGAACCACCAGCTTGAAAATATGCCCTCGTATGCCAATATCCAGAGCTCTCTCAAACAGAGCAGACAAACCTGAATCAACAGAACAATGAAAAATCTTCTAACACTTTGCAAGATCTGAATGCAACAGCCTCCTCTTCACAGAAAACAACTGCATAGCTTTGAGCCGTTCACCATCGTCCACTCCACCCAGCCCATCAATTTCCTTGGTCCACCTTTTTTTTCTGCAAAGACTCTGACAATCTCAGATCCCCCAAACATCCGACATTCCACACACATGAGCAGTAGTCCAAGATGGGTCTTATTTGAATAATAAACAAAGAGACCATGAAAACAGAACTCCTATTGACAGTAGAGCGGAGAAGACTGGTTGCCAGAGTGGAAGCCTTTCTTACAACACTTCTCACGATGAGATGGAACTGCAGCCTCAAGTCAACAAGCACTCCCAAGTCCCTGAAGGAGTCGACAAGCTCAAGTACCACACCATTTAAATAATAAGAAATTCTATCATCAATCTGCTCCAATTCAAAATGGCCTCTCTAGAAACACATAAAGACACACTTGTCAATGTTCAACAAGAGATTCCATGACAATGACACAGTCCAACAAAACCGAGTGACTAACAACATGGAACGCTTCAAAAAAATCCAGGAAGACCACATCAACAACCATTCCTTCATCAACCCAATCAGCAACCTCGCTATAAGTACGCAAAATTTGGTCTTTGGTGCTCCTTCCCACCCTGAAACCAAATTGACCCTCAGACAAAATGCCAGAATCTTCCAGAAAAGACACCACCTGGGACACAATAACCTACTCTAGCACCCTACAGCAAACAGAAGTGAGACTCACATGTCAATAATTGAGAGAGTTACTTCTTGAACAAGACTTGAATATAGGAACAACACGAGATTCCTTCCAGGCCTCAGGTAGAACTCCAAGGCCTAATGATTTTGCAAAAATCAGAGACAAGGATAATAACAGCTGCCAAGAACATGACTTCAAAATACCAGGGTAAATGCCATAAGGTCCAGGGGCAGAAGATGAGTCTAAACCACTCAGAACCTGGAAAACTAACAAACTGACTGAAAAAATTGAAAATTCAAGGAGTCGTTTATTTTTTGGTAATTGAGATGGCTAATTCGAGTGTGCCTAACTCTGCAAAGGAAACGGGGGCATGATGAGGAAGTGTAGCCAAGCTTGAGGTTGCCTCGACAATAGTTATGAAGCAGTCAGGGTACATACCTTGGAAATCTGGATATTGGTTATTGAGCTGTCTCGAAACTTGACAGGAATAAATGCTGAAAAACAAAGGTCAAAACTGTATTTTTCAAGCAGAGAGAAACTGTCCCGCACACTTCTTAGTAGTCTATACATCTTGGTTCAGACCCTGCATCTGCCAAGAAAGCAATCAAGCGGCCAGCATCGATGTCACTTTGGATTTTGAAGCGATCGACTGCTAGGGTGTTAATTAAATGACACAAGGGTAAAATGATAGCTCTTGTTAGAGAGTATGACATTGGACTCTTTTCTTCAAAATTTAGAGTAATGTGCTTCAGGGTCGTACGACAGTCACATTTAAATGTAACAGCGTTTTTTCAGTTTGCTTTAGGGTGGAACTCCCATGAAAAGCTCCCCTGGCTCCAAGCTCAACCTTGCCTGCATGCAGTGGTTCCAAATTAGCTTTCTTCTCAAGGAGATCTCAGCTTGATACATCAGACTTTAGAATGTGTGCTTTCACAACCTTTGGAGTAGATTTCTCAAAGCTACTTGCAGCTTCTTATTCAATAATGGAGCAAGAGGATGGTTACCCTGAAATTGATGGAGGAATGACTCAAGTTCTTTGGTCGACAAAGAGAAGTAACATTCCGCTTACAGAAGATGAACATCGTTAAAGACCTTTGACACAGTTTCCAAAAGTTTTGATGTTGTCATCTTGTGTTGTTTGGATTTAAAGGTTTCAAGAAAGCCTTTACATATGTAGAAGCAGAGCAATGATCTAGTTCACATATGTTAACAACACTCCAGTTAACAGCCCCAACCAGCCTTGACGTGGCTCTCCCTCTCTGTGCCAGTAATTCTGTGGACTGTAATAACTATTTTTTCTACTCAAGCATTTGAGGGTGGGAGCGGGGTGTGGGGGGGCAGATTTGATTTTTTCAAGCCTCATTTCCACCAGAGCCTCAACATGAGTCATAATATCTTACTGCGCGACACAGAAGAGTATGCCAGAAATTGTTACTATGTGTGTGCATGTATGATTAAGAATAGAAGTAATTTATATTCAACACAATAAGAGTATAAGTTCAAGAATTTTTAAAATCTTAAGGGTACAGAGATTTTGTGTTGCTGAATCTGATGCACAGGAGCTCGCCAATCAAGGATTCCAGTAGGCTCACACGCCTCGGAATGCAAGAAAAACAACGTTGTCAAAGTTAGAACATAATGAAAATTCCAGTCTTGTCAGACGCACGCTGGTGCGCACAAGAAAAATGCTTAGACAAAACGATCTCCGCTTTCAATCACTTAGAACTTCAAGAATAATATGTATGCACGCCAGTGCGCACAGATCGCATAGTCGAGATAAGTACAAGGTTTACAGCTACACGGGCAAAGTCAGCTCCAACAGCAACGTAACACTATGTTCAGAGCTATGCGGTCTAGTTGTTTTAGTACAATTTATTCATTCATGTAGGATAAAGACTCAGACGAAACAAAATGAGCAAGCGATATCAATTCAAACCAACTTTTTCTGGTGGACTGTCGTCTAGACCATTGACCTTGTGAACGCTCGACTAACTCTGCTCATGGTATCTCATGATATTGTGTAAGGAGGGAGTACCACAGCTTCAATATTCTAATAACCTAACTATTCAGGCTAAATACGCTGAACTTCATGGTAATAGGGGCCCACCAACAGCTCCCTATATCTTTGTCACATATGGACAAAGTGTCTAAATTAATGAGACCCTGGGCATCTTGTGGTAAATTAACCAACTGCACATTACCATCTCCTCATACAGCTAGTTAATACCAAACAGGTCACTAGAATCAAGTGACCAAACATGGCAAATTGGTGAACACAGGGAACATGGGGTTATTGTGTATAGTGTGAGTAGAACACTTGGGCAAACAATTGGGTGATGATAAGGTTAAGATCCTGGCTTCCTACAAACAGCAAGACATTGAGCAAAAGATCATAGAACTATGTAACACCTCTGTGCTGTTCAAACTTCTAGGATGTAGCAGTAGAATGAGACATACTGGGCTAAGTGTCAGAGCCCCCTAAAGTTAATATCAAACTATCAAGCCCATGGTTCTCATGAATGATACAGGTACAGACACTAGGCCGCATCCCCCAGAAAGGGGGGTGGCCGACAACAAGGTGCACCTCACACCCTCATACGCTCACACTCACACAACTTAGCCCTTTTGTGCTCAAGGGTCCGGCCAGTAGCCCCTCAACTTACACTCTGGCTCCCAAATGCACCGAGGAACCGTCATCTGCAGCAGGGCCCAACATTGGTTTACCCCCGCCACGTCATAATGGCCGGGCCCCCCCCCACCCACGACCATCCCAACAGCGGGATGCCAAGGGCGGGAAAGCACATCAGAGCAGCGTCAAAATCAACCATTCTCCACTCACTCCTCTTCATTGCACGCTCTCTCGCCACCTCCACATTCATGTCTCTCCTTCCCAATGCCTGCTTCAGACCATCCATCCACCCAAACTTTGGTCTACCTCTAGGCCTGCAACCACTCGACTCCGCATTCATCACCCTTTTCACCAATCGCCCTTCATCCATCCTCTCCATGTGCCTGAACCATCTCAGTACATGCAAATCCACTCTGTTCTCCAACTTTTTCAACAACCCTGTTCTGATTCGAATCACGTCGTTGGTGATCCGGTCTCAGCGTTACTCCAGCCATGATCCTCCAACACTTTATCTTGAAAACATTCAACCTTCTTTTCTCCTCTGCTCTCACCCCCCAAGCCTCAGCTCTGTAGAGTACAGTTGGGACAACACCCTCATACAGCCCTCTCTTTGCTTCCATCTTCAACGTCCTACAGCTTATTACACTCTTCAGTGCACCCAACACATTACATCCCTCCTTCACTCGCGCCTTCACTTCAGTTTCCACTAGTTCAGTTCAGTTCATGTATGAACCCTACAATAATTACTTGACCAACATCAGTACAAGGTCTTTAAAATTTATGCCAACAATAATCAAACATTATTGCACAATTTACTTTACTAATTTTTCTATGGAATGGCATACTGTCCAAACAACAACCAACAACCAGCAAGCAAGCAAGTTAGAACCCATGACTATTCTGTATAAATCAGAATAGATTTTAGGCTCACCTTTGGGCTTCTCTTCTGCTGCTGAACCAGCTGGTGGTCAGCTAACTAGTTGCAATAGCTTGCTAACACGTCAGAGCAACAGTAGCTGCTTTTGATGACTCCTCTATCATAGACCATCAAATCACCTATAACAAAAAGGACACATGGTTAGAAGGAAACAAATGAGATGGAAGTCCCATTACACCTTATTTATGCTGAACTTATACAAACTCCAAATGAGCCCCCTAAGAGTGTGAACAGTCTCAGCACCGGGACCAATCCATCCAGCAAATTTACCAGTCATGAGAGTATGTCCTTTTGCGTCAAGATCTTGGCCACCTATGAAGAAGAAAAATTTGAATGTTGATGCAATTTCGACGACCAATAAAGACACAAAAATTATGTATACTCTATAAAATCTTGGTGACAACTCAACAAGTAAAAATGTAACTTGACAACTTTTGAAAAAAAAGGCTAAATTACCTTCTATATCAGAAATTCAGCAACTGAGAGCTTCAGCACCTCACACCTTCCATGACTGCTGGTTGGACTGCAACTGCTTAACAACAGCTAACTCATTTTCTGCTCTTTTTCCCAAATGACAAATTCATGGTCGATTGTGATTAACAACGGTTGAACCTGAAGAGTTACTGTTCACCTAATGTTCACCTCTTTATATTGTTTTCCTGCTTGTTCCAAGTGTAATTGAGAATTACATAACTCACAGCCTATTCTATGTTGTTCTCTGTAACTATGCCCTTGATTTCTCTCCAGAAAGATTTATTTATTATTATTATTATTTAAAGGAACACCAACAGCACAAGGATATGGAAAATTATTGCTAGTTTAAAAATATGGAACATCACAAACTCCCGTATGTATTGAACAGGTTTGCCTTATTTTAGTATTACGCGCAATACTCACAAATGGAACATCGGTTACAAATTGTGCGATTCGAAACTGAATATTCCTACGTAAATGAAACTCAAACATAGGAGCAATTAATTAAATGCTGATAATTTTCCATTCATTTATGAAAGATTGCATTCAGTTGATACAACATAGACAAAAATGAGAATAGGGTGTTGATAAAACAATAGTGCCTCTTTTTATAATCCTTCATTTCTCAATGAAAGAACATACATGCTAGTAACATGGCATCATTATAGAAGCTAAGTGAACTAATTAATCCTTTGGTTATCAAGTTGGTAATTTGCTAATAGGCATATAAATGAGAGATCTAAGAGGTTGGTATAACAGAAGGTTGTTTCATACGTGTTTGGCGATGGTTTATGCAACGTTGGTGAGGCTGTGGCAGCTAAAGATGACGAAAAAGGCCCATCCCTAAGGGGAGGAATGTTCTTTTTGGTTTGCTTTACTAATGATTATGGTGCAAAGTTACTAATCAGACCCCAAGAAGTGATGGGTGTGACCTATCAGCAGAACCGAGGCATTTTGCCTTATGCTTTTAGGTTGACTTTTGTAACCTGGTTCTTCAAAATTATGTTGCCTTATGCTCTGCTCAGTTTAATTTGATATGGCAACACATCAATCTCATGCCAACCCAAGCTTGTAGTAGCAAGATTTGGTGAACCCAAAAAAACCAGGTTCTTGGATCAAAACCAGTAGCTTGCATATGTGATTGATTGTTCCAGAAGTTAGCTTATGTCTGTGATAAGCTGAAACTTGCCAGAGCTGACAGATGCACAATAACATAAGTGGAGATGGAGAGAAATGTTCTGGGCAAAACTTTGTCTAATGGTAAGTATTTCAACATAAAAGCTGACCAATGATTCCAGAACATGTATTGTTCCACGCTGTTCAATGATTCATGAGACAGGGGTTGCTAAAAGATTACAAAACACACACAAGTGCAAAACATGACAATGCACTGGCAAGTGGTGATGCTGGGAGACCTTGAAATCCCATATAGTAAAGAACAAATAATAATAATCTTTATTGAAGCACTCAATATATAAAACAATTATTAGCTGCAGAGAAACAAGTTAGACAGGGCATTCCTACCAATACATGGAGACAGGAATGAGTAGGGCTGATAAATGCAACACAGATTCATAAGTTAATTAAGATAGTGACAAGCGCCTGGATACGTTTTGTGTCCCTCTCCCACATGAATATGTGAAGAGCAAAGCCTAGCCACCTGTTAGCCAGCCTATCAGGGACATCTTCCAGCCTGATATCCACATAGGTACAATGGGCCCACAACATGGAGAGGCAGATGCTCACTTCCCCATCCCCATCGTCCTGGTTGGAGTGTGTTGTCATGGTAATAGCAGCTGGAGGTGCAGGGAGTTCAGCAGTGGATGCTGATTGTGAAGAACAGAAGATGGAGGCTAGCTTGGGACCTAAGTTTCTCACCTTGGTTGCCCCAAGACCACCCCACACCCCAGCTAGGCCAGAGTGCCAAGCGCGACAGGAGGCACAAATGCCACAGCACGCCAGACTGCAAAGACTGGCAATGTGGAGCAGAAAAAAAAAGGAAATTTGTGCTTCAGGCAACTGATCATACAGCAGTTCTGTTGGTCATAATATACAGCAGTTTTGTTGGTCATAATATCAAACATTATTGTTGGGATCTTCCTGCACCAGTAGGATTCTGACCCACATCTCTATTATTGGAGATAATTTGTATCTCTCACTGTCACATGAGGCCTCCAGGAAGGATTATTGGGTTTCACAATATGCTCCTGTGACAATATTCACTTATTCTAACTCGTCCCTCAAGACAATCAACATCATATGCTGGGAATACAAAGCTAGCACTTGTTTTCCTAGGTACACCAACCAACCTCTAGAAAATATCATTCTATGCTACTCTCAGTTTACCGAGTGATAACTCTTGTAAATATATCCTTTGTCTCTTACCTTTGCAGCCCCCTTGGCAGAACCACAGCAAATGAGGAGCAAATGAGGAGCAGATGAGCTGGGGGAGGCCAGCACAGCCATGTGTGCCAGCATGCTATTGAGAACAGCAATGTTAACACAGGTATAAGAACTGGAATTAGTCCGCACCATTGGCTATCACATGAACCATCCGCATGAATGACAAAAAAAAAAGAACAAATAAATTCTAGAACAGCACAATGTACAACAAAGAAGCACACAAAGAAGCAACACATCAGGACAGACACAAACACACACCCACACCAACACAAACACGCACCACAACCCACCACTCCAGCATCATAGCAAAAAGCAGACAAATCCAAAGCCAGGACGCCAACACGCTGCAGAAGAACCGGCCCCAACCTAAACAAACTCAAACAGAATATCACCCAAAAACTCCGCAAGCAACCTCTTGAATGCAGCCAGGGAATCTGACTCCACCACAAAACTTGGGAGGCTGTTCCACAACTGAACACATCATGCTCCAAAGAATCTCCTCTTGGTGTCCGTATAACAAGCCGGCATCAAAAATCAAAAGCTTATAGGGATGGCCCCGAGTTCTCTCATCAGGAGCTCTCCAAAAAATACCCTTAAGGTTGGTGCCACCATCCAACCTGCAGATGATCCTCCAGTATTTATAACACAGTGAGTTACGGTAGATGGGGCAGCAATAGGTTTTAAGGAGCTGTATTTTAATTTCCGTCACACAGAATTCAAATTTAATTTTAGGCTGTTTGCCAATGGCGTGTAATTTCCAAACATGCTTGGAGTTATCAGCATTGTCGCATTGGTCGTTTGTTATCAAGTGACCTACAAACAGAAAACTGTCCAAATAATCCAACTGAGCACCTTTAAACACATTATCTATTTGGAGCTAGAACTTTGGCATAGCACCTGGATTTACTTGCATACAAACCAATTTGCTAGTGTTGTACTTGATATCTAGTGTTGCTGCCTCTGCTCCGTATATATAACATAGTTTGAAGTGTTGGGGCTGAGGCTGTGCTTCATTTATATTATCCATATTCAGCCCTACTAACTTACCAGCTCCTCCCTCTGTGGTATCTGGTCAGGATAACCAGAGTGGTGATTATCTCACCACAATGTTGGGATCCATGTCCTACATGGGAGGGGACTCCAGTTTGCACAATTTGGCAGGCAGGGCACGCAAACATTCATAAGAAATATGTGATGCACACATGAAATCTTAAGATAAAGCGCATGTAAAGACTCCTTTCCAAATACTGCACGCGGAGACAGTACATCGCACAAACAAATTTTTCTAACTATTTATTGTGCTACATTTTCATGTGCCCATTTCCCTCCACAGCATATTGATTCAAGCTGACAACAAGATACCTAACCACTGCACATCACAAACACTGAAGAACTACTCATTTCTAAGACCAAACAGTCCGGATTGTCAGCTGTTACCGAGAGAAATTAAAAAAAACAATATTGCATATTTTGACAGGCGAATAAAAAATTAGCAATTCACAATACAACGCGCACTACTAGTCAAGATGAAGTGCATCTGAGTTTGGATATTGAAATATACCTTGCATAATTTGAACAACCATTTAACATTACTGCATTTTGACAATAGATAAAAAATAACACAGACATCACACACATTGTGTACACAAGTTTGCTGCAACATTCATGAAACAGACAGCAGAGCCAGATTGCACAATTGGGCACGGGGTTGAGAACATAACGTGCATTTTCATTGCCGAATATTAAGAACCGAACCAGCCGTGCGCCTCAAAGGCTGAGATCCGCATATCTGGACCTTTACATGCGCTCACAGAGTATGTTTGTAGAGTTACGTGCGCCACTGTCAGAGACACTGACAAATATATACAAAACGGAGAGCTAGAGGTGCGAGCGCAGCAAAACCGACTGCAGAATTACATGTGTGTAGAGTTTGAGATGACCGCACATAGACATAAGCGTCTTTCACCAAGCAGGAGTCATACAAAACAGAATGTAACATTTAGATGATACTCTTTCTCATAGTAGGTATAAATTATAATTGACAACACCTGTCAGTTCATTTCAAAAATTGCCATTACTAACAATGCTTTATTTTGCACTTTTACTCCCCTGTATTTTCCATGAATGTTGCAGCAAACTTGTTTACATAACGTGTTTGGCGTCTGTGTTCGTTTTCATCTATTGTCATGATGCGGTAATGTTGAACTGCCGTTCAAACCATGCAGGGCATAATTCAATATTACAGTTTAGCTATTGTTGCATTCCTACCAAATGCTGATGCGCTTCGTCTTGACTGACATTGCTCGTTGTATTGTGAATCGTCAATTTTTTATTCTCCTGCCAAAAAATTGCAATATTGGTTTTTGTTCGTTTCTCTCAGTAACCGATAACGATCCCGACTGTTCGGTCACAGAAATTAGTCGTTCTTCAATGATGGAGATGCGCAGTGGTTAGGAATCTCGTAGTCAGCTTAAATTAATATGCTATGAAGGAAAATGCGTGCATGAGATTCTGGCACAACAAATATTTTAGATAAATTGTTTATGTGCAATGTACTGTCTCTGCGTGCAATATTTTAAAAGGTGTCTTCACGTGCACTTCATCTCAAGATTTCCTGTGCGCATCACAAATTTCTTATCAATGTTCGCGTGCGCTGCCTGCCAAATTGTGCAAACTGGCAGCAGAGTGGAAGTGTAAAATTACGCATTGACGATGATTGTTAATTATAATTTATAACTACCACAAGGAAGAGTATCATCTAGATGTAAGACGCCTGGTTGATGAAAGACATTGCGTCTATGTGCGGTCATCTCAAACTCTACATACATGTAATTCAGCAGTCTGTTCACCCGGCTCTCGCACCTCTAGCTCTCCGCTGTATATATATTTGCAAATCTCTTAGACAGTAGCACACGTAACTCTACAAACATACTGTACAAGCGCACGCAGTGAGGTCTAGGTTTGCCGATCTCAGCTTCAGAGGCGCACGGCTGGTTCGGTTCATATTATTCAGCAATGAAAATGCACGTAATGTTCAAAACCCCGTGCCCAATTGTGCAATCTGAGGAAGAGGTTTCAGTAACCTCAAGCAAATACAATTACTTTCTGAATAAAAGACCCAATAATTATTACTATTTATTTTGCACTTCAACGTTTCATTAATTATCATTGTTCATTTCACTCATTTTCGACGATGTTTATTGTATTACTCATTTATTAGATTTACATGATCGAAGGGGCGTGGTCGATTGCATGGTGATTCACTAATGGGCGAGACTGCAGTTCATCTCCGTTCGCTATACCGCTCTCCTGATGTTGTGATTCAGTACCGCCAATGATTGAATATTGTCTGCGTCACTAGCGCGGTCGACCTTTTATTCAAAGTGTAACTTCGAAGTGCTTTTTCCGAACTGTGATTTTTTCTATTGAATATAAAGTGGTGTAAATTAGACTGGTTTTCAACCTATTTCCATATCGGAACCTGGTGTACGGCGTTTTCGAAGTTTCTTGTGTGGTCCTTACCCAGATAGACCCAACGAGCCTATCCCGGTCTGGACGACCTGTCACCTCTGTGACCATCCTGACTTCGAGAGGAAGCGGGGTCACCGGGTCAAGAAGTGCAGGCCATCACAATTAGTGTCAGAAGTGGGATTCGAAGGTACCCATAATTGGTGTCAGAAGTGACAGGAGATCCACAATTGGTGTCAGAAGTTCAACTTTTTACCTGAAGCTATTTCAAGATGGAGGAAAACGCCGCAGCACTACGCTTGGTGGCAGAAGCGATCGCAGGTGCTCGTCAAGTAACTGTGCCACCACCACCAGTCTACGATAGGAATGACGGGAGCTACACGATATAACTTTTCTTTACTCTGTTCGAAACCTATGCAGCGTCTCTCTAGGGACCTAAGTCAAGGAGCTGGGTTCTAGTTCTTCAGAACTTTTTCTGCTGGAGAGCCCCGTCAGGCTTTGAGCGACGACTACGGACTACGATGGCGTCATGAGATAAATCATCAGTTGCAGCAAGCGAAGCCAAGGCATCCCTCGGTCTCCACAGGAAAATTTTCTGCAGGCTTCAAAACGACCCAACGAGAGCCTCCAGATGTTTGTGCTGAGGCTTGAGACCCTAGCTACAGCCACGTTTGGCGCTGGTAATGGTGTGAAGGCAGTGGTTATGGTTATGCCTAAGTTGATGATGTCTCTCAGTCCAGAGGTCCGCCGTGATATGGAGGCTCATCTCCTGGCGTACCCAACCCTACCCTAGATGCTGCACTCCCACTTGCAGTGACCTTTCGACGAGTCTCACTTACCATGGAAGCCATTTGTACATTGTTCGCACTATTGGAGTTCGTGCCCCACCCAACTCGACGCCAGCTCGAGCAGTAGAGGAGAGAGCCCCATCATTCGGCCAACGTCGGCTGCATTCCTACTCCTGTGGCAATCCGGGACACTTAGCGGTCCAGTGCTGTTCTACCGCACCCCAGCGTGGATCGTGGCACGGCTGTGGAGTACCTGCTAGCCATGGACGTGGTGCGTACCATGGAAGAGGACGTGGCCGAGGAAACCGGAAACCCTCAGGGCAACATGTGTCCCTTCTGTGACAGCTATGGTCACTTCATGAGAAACTGCCGTGAAGGACTGTATGGGAGGAGGACTGTAGTGATCAGCAATCACACTACATTCACGCAATCAATTCAAATTATTACAATTTGTACATTTTTTTGTGTATATATAATCAGTAGTGTATATAGTAGAAATCATGTAAAGACAGTGTTAAAAAGATTGTATATATCAACGCATAAAATTACCATAGCAAATGAATAAAACACACGACCTAAAAACTGTAGGTACAGTTATATACAAACAAACATGGCACAACAGGGAATTATTACGTTATTAATGAATCCAGAATAACAACAACACACAATGCCATGAGACATTTACAAACACAACAAATTTATGAAAATTAGTTATCAGAAATCATCCAGCAGGTATATTGGAAACAGACTGCTGAACGGTTTACGGACGAACCATTCGATGAACGTTGTTTATTAGTTTCGGGATGAAAGCTAATGTGGCTGCTTTCGGTATAATTAAACTACTTATAAACATAACATTACAACTTATTCGTACCCCAAGTGAACTTTTTTTTTAACTTTCTAGTGACTGAATGAAGATTTTTAACTTCAGCATTCTTTTCAGAGAAGGCTTGACTCATTTAAATGGTATAAATCTGCACCAAAATAAAAACCTACAAGACACATTTTAGAATGAGATATGAGTCATTGCTACCTTGAATGGAATAACATAGTTGTCAACGATACCCAACAAGGTATATATATAACACCATTGACATCACAATTGCAGCCAAAGTCCTTCAGTCAGTAGTGACTGTCTTTGAAAAAGCTCCATAGCTACTAGGGGCAGAAATTTAAGGTCTCTATGAGGAAACTATATTTATATTTTCAATACGAATTGAGATGGAATAACTTGCTCCTTTTTAAAATGCATCTTATATTCTTGGATGTAGCTGTATTAGGATTTGTATCAAAGATAGTTCAAATGTTTTGAAATATTTATTTTTCTGAATTGGATTCATTCTCTTATCCCAGCTCGGCAAGTGCTCGAACGTTGACCCCACAATTTGTGAGGCCTTTCCTAAAATTTGGATGGAAGATTGGTAAAGCTGTAGAATTGGGAGCTAGCAATTAGACGTCATCTTGTTATCTACCTATACATGCTCCCCGATGTTCTTTTTAGTAATTTTTTCCATTTCCATAAATACTGCATGAAATGTCTGTCTGAGTGTTCTATCGGGGTTTCCCAGGCATAGCCGATAGCTAAGCGTGGAGATCTTTAGTAGTTCTACAATGACGTGGCAAGCTTCTGTTGATCCTTTGTCCGCTATGGAAACCCCGTGGCCACAGTAAACACAGTGGTAACGGGTGGCGAGATAGACTAGTATCATAAGTGCCTTTCCTGATACAATGTTTTCTTGCAGCTACTACCGGCCCCTTTTAAGTGCTGACCTAAGAAACTTATTCTGATCAAGACCCTATTAAAATTAGGGGAAAAAATTCAAGCGAAACCTTACTCAAATTAGGGAAAGAAGAATAAAAAAAATTGACAAGACTTGATCATGATGAGTAGATATTAATTAACTTCATCACCATTCTTGCTTCACAGTACAAGTTGAGTATTTAAAATACTATTTAGTGGTTTATTTCAGATCCTTGGTGTGTAAGCTCTATTGTCATTAATAAATAATTAATCAATTAGGTCCTTCTGACTAGAAGGATCTACGATAAGACCATTCCGACAGGAGTCGGGAAACTACTTCCACTGTCTTGCATCAGGCGCCGGCAGCGCAGACGGAGGAACCAGCCTGCCCAGATGTTGGAATCATCATGCGGACGAAGGAGAAGAGGAGCAGCGGCCGAGGACTTCGCATCTGAGTAATGATTGAAGGTACGCTGACTGACGCACTTATAGATAATGGCTCTAGTGTGTCTCTCGTAACCGATTCATTTGCAGCAACTAATCTAGCCCTGTCCAGAAACGCACACTCTATGCCTACTAGAACGTTGAAGGGATTCGGTGGCTCTAATATTAATGTCTGCAAACAAACCATAGGAAAGATTGTCATTGGCGACTTAGAAGCTCCACCTGTACCTCTATTGGTTGTGCCGGGATCATCGATACTTTGCTTTCTATTGTTAGGAATGGACTTGTTGGAGAACCACTACATGATTATTGATGAGGGTGTGATGTGCCTGTTGCACTGCGGCACTCAACGTAATTGAAAAAAACAAAAAACCATTGGGCTTATTTTACTTTGAATAAGTGCAAAATTAAATTCAATGAAATTAAATGCATCAGCCACCGGTTGTCCTATATAATCCTAGTGTGGCTGTGCATGCAAAAGAATTGACAATTATACATCAATAACGCAACCTATCATGTGTGGCTGAAAATTGGCCTGAAATATTAATAATAGGTCAACATGTCAAAAATTTATGTCTTGGTTTTCTCCTGTGGCTCT